>AFQZ01001357.1:0-12419 GCA_000222935.2 Aciculosporium take MAFF-241224
TTCTTTAAAGTCTTTTTAGTATATAAACAGAAACCTAGTACCTTACTTATTACTAGATTTATACTAGTTAATATAATAAGTAAATTTATTATAGAGTTTAGAAGTTATAACTTTTTTAGGGTTAATTTATTTATTAGCTTCAGCCTATTTCTCTGTAAAGTAGTTAGAATACTTCTAAAGTTTTATAGGAAGGGTATCTTAGATAGGAATAGGTTAATTAGCTCTAGTAGTAGAAGTTAAAGCCATTTTTAGTGTTTTTCTCCGTGATTATTACGTGGTGGGATCGTCACGTAGTCGGTTGAAAGCAACCGTAAAGCTGTTATTAATGTTATTATTAAGGGGTCATTAAACGCACCTGTATATACTGTTATTAAGTTATATAGTTAAGTGTATTATGTAAGTTATTTTTGTTCACTAGCTATACAATAAATCCGTCCTATATAGGTAGGGATCCGATATTATGGATTATTCTATAATAAGTGCCCCTCCCTTAAAGATAACTATCCTAGTTATCCTCTAAATCTATTTAAGCTAGAGTTAATATAAACAAAGAAAAACTTTTATTTATAAAAGAAAGTAATTTAATCTAGGATATTTTCCTCCCTATATCCGTCTGGTTATATCTAATCTACTGGAAACGCTGCTTAATAGTAGTAAATAAACTAATAATAATCACTCTTAAAATTTAATAATAAAAGAATATCTCTATTTAAGTGAAAATAAGCCATGACAAACAGAAATTTAATTTAAGAGGCATAAACCTATTAACTATAGTTAGATCTATTCTAGTTATACCTGGGCATCCACTTTTTAAAGTCCTTATCCGTATAAGCTTTGTAAATTTATATTATAATTTGCTAATAGAGATGTAGATCTTAAAAAGCCTTTATCTACTTATGCTATACCTGTGTTGGACCTATTATTATAATAGCATTAATACTTATAACCTTAACAAGCATATTAAATTCTAAGGCATCCCTCTCTTATGGATTTATAACCTAACTCTCTAGCTTTAAGAGTAGGTTCTGTTGTTTAGTAATTATAATCCTTTGTTTAGCTAGGGAATATATACGTGCTTAAGCAAACAAAGATATAACTGCCCCTCTATAGCCTATTCTTATTAGTTTTATTAGAACACCCTTATTTGT
Source organism: Aciculosporium take MAFF-241224 (assembly GCA_000222935.2). Taxonomy (NCBI): domain Eukaryota; kingdom Fungi; phylum Ascomycota; class Sordariomycetes; order Hypocreales; family Clavicipitaceae; genus Aciculosporium; species Aciculosporium take. The sequence continues at coordinate 1,149 of AFQZ01001357.1, forward strand.
TATTACACTCTTTATAAAGAAACTTTAGACTTACTATTTATTATATAATAGTTAAATGTCTTAATAACCCTCTTATGGTTATAGGATTTATATTATATCTTAGGTAATCTCTCCTAGGTAGTATTATTATCTAAGGAGCCCTACTACTTATTATAGGTCTCTGCCTAATGTTTATATAATAGCTTTAATCCCTAGTTACTAGATCTTACTTATAATCTGCCTTATTTAGCTGTTTTAATTATTATAGCTATAAGTGCTATAAGTAACTATAAGATAAGTTAGTCCTACTAACTTGCATGCTTATTCTAGTGCTGCTTAAATGTAAATCTTAGTATTAAGTAGCCTTGCTTATATAAATAGTAGTATAGTTTCTATGTGTTTACTTAAAGCTAGAGATAGGCCCTGTTATATATATGTTTATTAAAGGGTAATAACCATAGAATCCCAGATTATAGCATCTTAATATATAAGATTTCTAATAGCTACTTCTCCTAGTACTAGGAAACTATTTAAAGAGTTATAAGTATTCCTAGTAACCTCTGGCTATATGTAGCTAGGAGTTGCTATATTATAAGTAACTCTTTCGTTTATAGTGTTATAGTTATATTATAAATAAGCTATTAACTTTGGACTATAGTAATAACTTATGCGAGAGGGTAGAAAAAGCTTAGATTAAATTAAAAATAAAAATGTCCTTACCTCTAAAAACCTAGTAGACTAATAAGGGAAAGCTATATAAAAGGGAAAATTTAGGCTATAGAAAGAGAGGCTTTCCTCTTAAATATAAGAGAGGTAGCCTATGCCCTTCCTTAAGATATATTAGATATTTTAAGTTATCCTCTACTTTTGACTTTATGTATAAAGGTCCTTTATGCGTTTAAAACAGGTATATTAAAGGTGGTTCTATAGGCGTCATTAGGGTATTGTTACTTTTAGGCAGAAAACGGCCACTGGCCATGCTAACTCATCCTTACTAGAGGTGAATTTCCCTTGTTTAAGCTATATAACATAGTAACTATAAGGAAAGCAATAGTCCTCTAAATACTACTTTTCCTATAGTTAATCCATCTACCTAGATGCCCTTTATAACATAGCTAAACCTTTAATCTAAGCTATATATATTTAACGTAATTAAATAGTGATCTGCCTAGCAAAATTTTTATAGACTGCATTTAGCGTTAAATAGCATAACTTATAAGCAATATTTTAGTCTTTATGCTACTATATAAGGGTCTTTTATTTATCCAGTATCTCGGCTAATTTTGCATTCTTATTTACAGGATCTATTATTATCTTTTGCTTTTTTGTAGTGCTACTAATATTACGCTTATTTTTAAGAGGCGTTTTTTTATTTTGCCTTTTTTAGTAATAACTTAGTTAAGCTTATGTTTAATGTGGTTGCCTTTATTACTTTTATAGCTAACCTTATTCTTCTACTAGCAGGTAACTTTGGTTTAGGCGGATTAGTTAGATTCTTGCTTCCTATAGGTAAGTTTATCTTTCTAGCTGTAAAATCTGGCAGGGGTGTTTAAGGAATAGGCTTAATAGTCTTTATATTTCTAGCCTTATTTTTTAGTACTATTACTCTAGCTAAGGTTCTTATAATATACCTGTTTATAATCTTAAGACTAGTTTTTATTATGCTAAAAGACTCCTTATAGGACTTAATGTCCTTTTTAAATATATTAGTTCTATCTTTAAGTTTACTAAATCAGATATTAAAGGCTTGCTTTGCTAATCTTAACTCTATCTCTTCTAGGATGGTCTTTTTAACTACTGCTTTGCTTATTAGCTTATATTATATAGCTAAACCTTAAATTAGATTTTTTTAATATATTAGTTCCTTCCTTAGCTCGTTAGTGTTCTATTTTATGGTTATGGTTTTATGCTCTTTGCTAGTATTAATAATTACCTATTAAAAGCCTATGCTTAAGAGATTAACTTATCCTATAGTAGTAAGTGCTTTAGCTATAAAGCTATTAATACCTCCTAACTTATTATAGTATTTAGCTATAAGTACTTTCTCTTTTAATAGTATTTCTATTTACTATACTCTAGATCTGGCTTAGTTATCTATCTATCTGCTATTAAGAAAACGTACTATAGCTTGCTTAATACAGTATTTTATATTTTAGATAACTAGAGTGTTAGCTAGGCATTTAGTCTTTTTCTGTCTATTATTATCGCTTACTGGAATAAATTCCTTTATAAGGAAAATCTATTGCACTACTCTAATCCATATTATATACATAGGGTCTATCTTTATAACTAAGACTTTATCTTTATTAATTTGCACCCCCTAAGCTATGAAATCTTTAGAGTAAGTATAGATAGCATCTATTACGCTTTATATGCTATCTCTAGCCTAGTGTTGCTATATACTAAAGGGCTTTAGTCTTGCACTACCTCTTATAAATAACTCTATCTCCTAGTGCTAGTAGTATTTATTTATATAACTAAAACAGTAAATTAGCTTACTAAAGTCCAGTTCCTTTAGTCTATCCTACATTTTCTTTATAGTTATAAGAGGATCTTAACTTAGATTACTAGCAGGGGTCTCTTTTATTATAAGAGTATTAGTAATTATTTTGCCCTTTTTTATATTTTAAAGGCGCTTTACTGTTATCTATCCTTTAGAACTAAGCATCTTACTAAATACCTTAATATTAGAAATATTATTTTTATAGTTAGTGTCTTTACTAAAGTTCTTATTCTTATTCTTATCCTAGGCTATAGTTTCTATATAGTGTTAATAAGTATTTATAAGGTTAGTATATGCCTTTTCCCTCTGCTTATTCTCTTATAAAGCCTTAGCTAACTAGCTATATATATTAAAGATAGTATCTCTAGCCTTCTTTATTAGGTTCCTTTTAGGGGATGGCTTTACTAACTTAGTTATTATTATTCCCTTTTATCTAAAGGATAGTAAAAGCTTAACTAAGACATTAGGGTTAAAAACCATAGTATAAAGCTTATTCTCTGTGTCTTTTATAATATATATTAAAAACGTCCGCATAAAGGCAATAATAGTTAAAAATAAAATAAAATAAAAGAAAACTTAAAGTGCATAATAATTAAAAGTAATAATTAAAGGTCTAAAAATAAAGAAAAAGCGGGAAATCTAGGGGGGTTAAAAGGTACGGATAAGAGGTTAAGTGAAAAGTAAAGTGGAATTGTAGGTAGTGTTATAGGGAAAAGGGGTTACGTGTTTTCCGCTGTAGTGATTATATAGGGTCCTGCAGGATATTGGATCCTGCTGACCTTAAGGCGTTATTAGGATTCCTGCCTCATAAGCCCTTTCTTCCTATACTCCTTATTTTAGTTAATTAGATGCTCCTTTAGATATTTATTTATTAACTTTAATGCGTTTACCTTTATCTTACTTTTGTTAATTTACTAGTTATTTTTAGTAGTATATCCTTTCTATCTTATAAGGTAAGCTACCTTAGGGCTTTATCCCTTAGTATAGTAGATTTTTACCTTATGTAAGATAATCCGCTTAATTTCCTAGTAATTAGCTTTACTGCTCCCTTTAAGATTAATTAGTAAAGGGGGTATTTCTTTTCTACTAAAGGGATCTTTACCTTAGTGTAGTTTCTAGATATATATAATTAATACTACTAGGTATACCTTTAAGGTTAGCAGAAATTTAAGTTAGTATAATAAAGGATTTACCTTCTTAAGAACCTTATATAGTCCTGCTCTTTATAGTAATTATTTTTTCTTTAGCTTTCCTAGAAGCTAGTATCCTTTATATAGTTATAAGTATACTATATCTTTAATATTAATGTCTACTAGGTTATGTTAGGAGTTATATCTAATTTTAAATAAGGCGGCAGCAGTGGTTATTATAAGTTATACCTCTCTTTAATAAAGCTTATAAAGTGCCTTTAAGTCCTCTTCCCCTAGTAGTAAGTTAGAAATTACTTACTCTAGAAAAAGGTTAATAAGATCTAGTAGTTTAAGCCTATATAATAACTTATTAGGCAACTAGTTAATAGCTATAGCCACTATATTATTAAAATAATGTTATAAAGCTAGAAGGATTAATACCTATAGTACTATTAGATTTGTTATAATGTAATAGTAAATAGCTATTATTATTATCTAGTTCTTCTGTTTGGCTGCTTTATTTATTTATAAGTAGTAAGTAGTTGCTATTAGGAATTTAACTCCTAGCTTAGTAAATATTACTTACTAAACCTTAGAAATGAACTTAGGGTCCCTATTACTAACTATTTACTTTAGTAGTCCTTAGTTTATAATATATAAAGCTTAAAGAAGTAGCTCTGCCTATATAGATACTAAATACATTATATTCCCTGGAATTAAGAGGGTTCTTTTGCTAAATAAATAGTTTATTAGGCAAAGGGAATTATACTTTAAGTATCCTTTTATAGCCTATATAGTGTTTACTAAGTCCACTTTTAGTATATTAGTAATAAAGTCCAGAGAAATCATATAAAACGGCATTAGTTTTAACTATAAAGGTCTTATTTTTCTGGTTACTTTATCTCTTAAGATAGAGTTTTCCTAATAAGTTATATAATATGCTATATACTCCTGTATTTACTTGGATATCTTTAGAAAGCAAACGCTATATAGACCTTTTATTATTTTACTAATTCCAAAGTAGTAATAGTTATTATGCATAGTTCTTAGCATAGTTTTAACACAGCTGCTTAGAATATATAGTTATTTAAGCCCTTCTCTATTCTTATAATAGAGTAGGCCTTTATCCGTAAGGTCCTAGCTATAGAGTGGAATTTGCAGTTGGTTCTATCCTTACTTCCGCTGCTTTTATTAGAAATCTTTAATGCTCTTAATTATTTAATGATATTATAGGTTAAATTTATACCCTGCTAATATCTCTTTCTTTAATAAGTTATCCATTACGGCCACTACCTGATAATTCTAACAGAAGTACACACAGGCATCTAGTTTGTTATATATACTACGGTTTACTGCCTCTTAGTAGCTAATATCCACTAAAAGTTATAACAAGGCATTAGGTATAATATTAAGAATTCCTAGTATATAAGTCACCTGTAATTTAAACTACAACAGATAATTCGCTACCTTAGCTAATTTTAGGTTTACCTTATTAAGGTTTATTATAGCTAAAAAGGTATGTTTAATGATTCCTTTAGCAGGTATATGGTTAGTTAAAATGTTAACTAAATAACGGTTAGATTAAGCTATTTTTTGTAGTTTTTACATTGCCTAAGCAATTATAGCTACCTCTGCCTTAGTTAATTTATACTGCTTCTTAGCGGTAGATATTAGTTAAGAAAGAAAAAGGATTAAGCAAAGTTTTATAGCTATAATGTCCTTTCTAGGTATGCCTTTTCTATCCCACTCCTTATATAATTAGAAAGCATATAAGCTAAAACCTTCCTTATAAGTATTAATCTTAAAGAATAATAGTTGCTTTAAATTATAGTGCTATAGTAGTATTTTCTTATAAAGCAGGGTCTTTAGTGCTTTAAAGGCTGCTTCCTTATCTTTTATAGGGATAAAGGATTTTTCTTATGCCTTTCTCTTATATACCTACTTTAAAGCTCCTACTAGTAACTTATTATGTTTATAAAGTTTACATATAAGTGCTATCTTTTAGGTTTATAGTAATTAGATCTGCAAGTTAAACTAAGGGATTCCTGCTCTTAAGAATCCTGCTATACTAATAAAGGTTTCTAAGGTTAACAAATTACAAGGAATTTCTATTTACTAGAACAACTTAATCCTGTTATTTATATTAATAATTCTGTTAGTATTAACTATAAATCTAAGAAGTTAGATTAAATAGTATTTAATAAAAGACTTAGTTGCTATAATATATACTTTATTTTCCTTTAAGACTTTCAAGACTATCTTAAGGTATTTAAAATAGTCCTTAAGGGTATTAAAAAAAATAATAATATTGTTAATATAAACACAAATAAAACTTTAGTATGGTCAAAAAATGCAATCTATAAATCATTATGCGAAAGCTGGCGAATTCTTATACCCTATTAACACAACTTACAACGCTTCTAACCCTCTTTCTAAGATTACTACTATATGATTTTAGTATTTCTCTTGTACTAGAAGCTAGTAGAAAAATCCTATTACATTAAAAATCGATTTCTACTCTTTACTGCAAGTATCCTATATAATATTACCTTGGTCTAGCAACAGATACATATCTAGTATAGTAATATTATTAAGGGGTCTGGCATTTATAACAACTTAACCTTTCTTTATTTTCTCTATATCTCTCTAGATAATAAAACTAGGGCAGGCCACTAATGCTAGCTTTATTAACTAAAACATCCTGCTTGCTAGGTATATGGTATTATAAACTTTAGTGAATTTTTCCTAGTCTTTACGCTTAAAAGGGTACTTTCTTACTAGCTTAACCTAGTTCTGCCAGCTATTAATAAAGTTAACTTTTATCTTGTCTTCTTTTAGTATTAGTACTACTCCTTTATTGCAGTAAATGTTATATTTATTAGTTAGATTCTGCAACTTAGTGGCTGCTTCTGGATTAATATTAGCAATTTACACTCTAAACTTGTTTTTAATAAAAGGTATGTCCTTTAGGTAAGATACTCTATATAATAGAATACCTTTATTAATGACTTTAGGATCTAGATTATTATTAGGATTTTCTAGATTTTCTTCTGTCTTCTCTGTCTTAATATCTTTACTGAAAAATGCTATATATTAGTAGACGTCTAGAATAGTAAAATTCGAATTAAGGCTTATAGCTGCCTTAAGTTAACTAACCTTACTGTTCTGCTTAATCTATATAGCCCTATTAAAGTTATTCACTGCTAGCATTCTTTTCTTATCTCCCTGATTAAGAATATTATTTAGGAAGACAGAATTAGATAATATAATGTAGTAAATACTAGTCTTCTCTTTACTAGGAAGATCCTTTTATATAACTAGTACCTAATATATTAAGTTTAGTAGAATTATAATATTATATACTGCTATTACCCGTTAAGCTAGTATATAGCAAGCATCTTAAAATATCTATTTTAGTACTATTATATTATATACTAACCTAAAGACTAACCTTAAATTAATAAAGTTAATTTTTACTTTAAAGCTATAAAAGAAGCTTGTGCTAATTAATAGTTTTAGTCTTAGGTTTAGTATAATATTTATAGTTACTATAAAGTGCCCTTAAATATTTTTTCCTCTTATAACTCCTAGAATATAAAAGTTAAAAGTAGCCCTTTTTATAATAATAAAGGCTAAAGCTACTCCTATTACTAGTTTTAGGTCTTACTTCTCTTACTTTACATTTGTTTTATATTACTAGAGCCACTATTTGTTAGCTAAAATTAATAATATTCTGGTGTCTATGCAGATTATATAGTTAGGTCCTTTGTTATAAAATTGAATTAGCATCTTAAGGAAGGTATTTATTTACTTCCTTCTCTTAATATTAATCTCCTATAGTCTGGATACTGCCTTAATTACCTGGTTTTCTTGCAAACCTCCTATTGAAATTAGCTTATTTAGACTGTGAGTTGTGGTATTTAATATAATATTAACTCTAGTTATAAAAGCTTTAATAATTTCCTTCTCTTCCTTAGGCTCTTCCTGTCTTCTTTTAATAAAGTCCTTAATTTTACTGGTTTTTATAGTTAAAGAGGTAGGATTCTCCTAGTCTAAGTCTCCCTCCTTTGTTATATAAAACGCTCTAATAAAATTAGATTTAACCTCCCCTCCTTTAGAGTTATAGTTGAATATTAGGTATGCTTTGCCGCCTTCTGCTATAAAGTATATATTTATAAAGTTAGACTTATTATTCCTATTATTATTTAATAGACTTCCTTCTCTAGCTAAATAGTATCTAGAGTCTGCTAAATACTACTTTTGCTCTTTAGTATTAGGATTATTGTCTAAAACCATGACTTTATAAGGTTTTTAGTTTAAATATTCTTATTACTTAAATTATCTTAAGTAGAATTAATCCCTTAAGTAAGGGTTTTATTACTTTTTAAATTAATTTCCTTTTTAATCTTTCTCTAAGGATCTCTCTTTTCCCTTGTTATCTCCTTAAGATTTATTTTCTTAGCTATAAGCCCTGCCTTTCTTAGCCTAAGAGTCTGCTTTCTTCTTTATAAGGTTCTCTTTTCTAACTTTTAGTTAGTATAGTTTGTTATTATTATGCTATTAAAACCTTTAAGGTTAATCCTAGTCCTATAGTAGTTTATTTTAATAAACCTATTTTTAGTATAAGACTAGCAGCTTTCTTTAGTCTTTTTAATTATAATCCCTTAGGCTACTTAATCTTTCTCTAAAGTACATATAGTAGGGATACTGTTACAGGATAATCTGCGATGTCGGATCCCTACCTATATAGGACGGATTTATTGTGTAGCTAGTGAACAAGAACAACCTTACATAATGCACTTAACTATATAACTTAATAATAGTATATATAGGTGCGTTTAATAACCCCTTTATAATAACATTAATAATAGCTTTATAGTAGCTTCTAACTAACTATATAATAATCCTACTATGTAATAACTAGTAGCAATTGCTTGCATTCTTTATATAAGGTTTTAATTAAAAATTAAGGACTTACTGCTTTTAGTTAATAAGATATATTAAGTTAAATTACTAGATTGCTAGGTCCTGACTAGTAAGGCTATAATAGTTAAAGAGTTAGGATTATTATTATTAATAAGCAAGGTATTATGCTAAAACGTTAGATTTACTACTTATAGTAAGGCTATAAGCTAAGAGGTAAGAAGGATTTAATAGAACTTATGTCTAAATTAACAAGTTAGCGCTAGAAATTAGACAACTACTAACTATATACTATAATAATTACTAAGGGAGAGCTTTACTATGTTTATAATCTTTATAAATACCTTAAGTAAAATCCTAACCTTCTTAGTCCTAAAGAAAGACTAGTAATTACTAATAATAAGGTTAAGGACCTTTACTGCCTAAGAAGTTATAAATTCTATAAAGGAAAGATTTACTAGACCTTAAAACTGCTATAGCTAGTTAGCCTAGTTCTTATATATTACTTATACTTTAGGGAAAAACTAATTCTAGCATAAAAAACACTAAAAATAGCTAAGAAGAAAGGGCTTCTTAAACTATTAATAATTAAACCTAAAGTAATATTATTAAGGATTAGAACCACCCTACCTAGAACTATACCTCTTATAGAACTAAAGACTTTAACTATAGTAATACCTCTTAAAGAGCTAGAAACCTTACTTATTATTATACCTATTAAAGAACTAAAGGCTTCTTAACTTACAGGACTATTAAGCATTAGGGATATTATTCTAACTATAGTTTCTAGTCCTATTCTAAATAATAACCCTAAGGAGACCTTAGGAGGCAATAAGATATTAGAAACAGCTTTATTTAGTAGGAGACAATAGAAATAACTAGCTATTATTATATAAATTATATTATTACTAAGGCAGACTCTAGCATTTAGCAAAAAATCTATAAGAAGTAATAAGTTAGTTTACTATAAGTCTTCTACTAATATAGACTTTTAGATTAATAAAGACTGTAAAGAATCAGGGAACCTTATTATATTAATATATATAAAAGGGTTTATAATACCTAAAGATTTAACTAACTTAAATAAGACACTAAATAATACTATATAAAGAATAAAAGGTCTTTTAATAATAGAGAATCCTACTATGCTTAAAAGAAAGGGAAAGTGGTTAGCTAAAAAGTTATAATCTCCTAAGGACCTATAACCCCCTAGAACTAGTAAGGGGAGATAAGTATGCTAGGATTTAATAAATACTAAGGAACTATTTAATATTATAGTAAGGTATAAGCTAAAACCTAAAACTAAGAATACTATTAGTAATACCTTAGCTTATAAAATCCTATAAAGTATTAAGAGAGTAACTAAGGTATAAAAGAAAGTATATAAAGTAATAAAAAAGATATAAAAGTTATAGATATAAATTAAAGAAAACCTTGCTTACTCTATAGAAACCGATTTCTAGTAATAGATAATAGAAACCTAAGATAGTATCTTAAATACACTAGTTAGCCTTATATTATAAATAAGGGAGTTAAACTGAATTATAATGGCCTTTATAAACTAAATATAGGTAAGTTACTAGGACTAATAATTAAACATAGCACTAATTACATAAGAACCTTTTAAGGTAGTAATAACAGGAGATGACATAACCTAGCAGCTAAACCTATAGCAGACTGGACCTACCTTACTAGTATAAATTAGCCAGAATTCTAGTTAGTAAAGGGGTAAAATAACGGTTATAATACCTAAGCTAATAAGGTTCTAAGATTACCTAATTAAGACAAGTAACTTAAGAGAAGCAATAAGGTTTATATAAGGACATACTAGTACAAGCAAATCTTACTAACTAGAAGTAATAAACCTCTTACTATATAATTAAAATACATTTAAATTATAACAGGAGTTTAGATATATAAGTTATTATAATAATACTAGGACCTCTTTTAACCCACCTTACGCAGCTTTAACCTAAGCTTAATGGTTTCTCCCTATAAAGAAATATAAGTCTTTATAATAAATAGGATTTCTATAGTACTAACTAACTACTAGATAAGGAAGTGCTTTATTAAATCCTTAAGTAATAATGTTAGCACCCTAATAAGGTTTTCCCCCTAAGGATATATATACTTTTAGTTTACTAAATATTAGATAAGGAGGCGCTCCTCTGAATTCTTAAGTAATAATATTGGCATTTTAATAAGGTTTTTTGTTAGGGGACGTGTAAAATTATACCTTACTAATAACAGAATACTAGTAGTAAAGATAAGACTCTAAGGAGTATAGAGGTTATAAACAAAGGGAGATATACTATACTAGCGCTTAATAATATTAATACTCTTAAATACTACTATATTTACCTAAATAATAAGGTTATAAGTATGTAAAAGGACCTTCTAAAAATAGCAATATTAGACAATATATAAATCCACCCTTAACTTTCCTATAATAAAAAAGTTAATATAGTTATAAAGTAGATAGTTATAGTAGCAGAGCAGGTGGTTATAGAGATAGTTACTATTATACTAAAGAGCCTTATAATAACTAGCTAAGTTAAACTCTAGGATACTAGGATTATAATACCTTCTAACTAGGATGTAATTTAAAATAAGATCTAGAGCCTAGAAAGGTACTAAGAAAGGAAGGATTAGTAAGTTTAACTTAGAAGATTTAGGATATTAGACTTCTAGACCTAAAACTAAATATAGTAAATATAGGTGAAAAATTTATTTCCT
>AFQZ01001356.1:0-12424 GCA_000222935.2 Aciculosporium take MAFF-241224
TTTATCAACTAACTTCTTAATATAGGAAAAACCCTAAGATAGGGGAGAAAACCCATATTCTTCCATATAGCTCCCGCTAAGCCTCTAATATAGAGTCTTTATTGTTTCCAACCATTAGTATAAGATATCTGCCAGTTCCCCGGAACTACAGACAATGACAGAAGTATGGTTGTGCTTTATATAAAAGGTTAGTATGTTAGTAAAAACCCCCTATAAGCACCTCCCCTCCTAGTCCGGCTCTTCCTCCTTTATCCTATTGTTTCCATTGCTTTTAGTCCCTTTCTTAGCCTTATTATTGCGTATCTACTATGCCTTACTAAGCTCCTCTGCTAACCTGTACTACTAAAGTTACCTAGTCAAAAGCACCCACTTTATAATATTTAGTGCTAGCTTCTTGTTATTAAGCGCCGCCCTAAGTTCCTGCGGATCTCTTATTATAGGCACCGCTAGAATCAGTCTTAAATAGTTATATTCTAAGCATAACAGAATAAGGTGGTAGATATCCTCATCTCCTCCCTAGTATTAGCATATTAGTAAAGTTACCTTAGGCACCTGTCTGTTGTAGAGAAAGGCATTCAGCCCTATTTTTTCCGTTTAAAGCTAAACTAGGGCCGTAGATTTATACTTAAGCAGGCTATTATAGAGCTTTGCTATCTTTTTTGTGCTCTTAAAGTTAGGTTCCTTATTTACTGCTATTGCTTTTGCCCGTCCTCTTCTTACCTAAGCCTTATGCCTCTACCAGATCCACTGTTTTTCCCACTCCCTCTCTAATTCCTGTCTAGCTATAAGGCTGCTAGGGAGGGAGGGGGGGGCATTAGGAAACGCCTTATAGTGATTACGTCGGCGGCCTCTTCCTTAGCATTATAGCTACAATGCTATTAAATTACAGGCCTGCTATATCTTCTTACCTATACTACTATCCTTAAGTCTTTAGTAGAATCATTATTTAATGTAATTAAGGTATAAATCCACTAGCAGCACTGCTGCTTCTGTCTCTAAGAGTGCTACTAGCGTTGCCTTATACGCCCCTGTAACCCTCCTTAAGCATTCATTTTGTTCCCTTATAAATGCCTTTATTACCCCCTATGCTACCCCTTCTGGCTCGCTATGGGTGTAGTATATCCCAGCTTTATAAGCTATTATGCTTTATATTACCTGTATATAAAGGGATCTCGCACACTCTAGTCGGCATCCCTACGTAAATATAGCCAGCGCTGTAAGCGCTAATTTCTGCTATAATAATTTAGCATTCACTTTCTTTATATAGGTTAACTAACAAAGCTTCTAGTAAATCCAAACCCCTAGAAATCGCGCTGATTATATTAGTTGTATTATTGCTCTTCTAAGTCAGATTATTATTATAATTGCCTGCCTCTTCCTTATAAAGTGCATTAGCTCGCTCTTTCCTAGGTTAAACCTTAGCCCATACTCCTTTAACTACTTCTTATATATTCTCTAGGCTCTTTCTAGTTATACTTTTATCTCCTCTGCTGTTTTTCTATATACTATAATGTTTATATTATCTAAGAACCCTAACGTTAATATTAATTCTGCTGCTACTAGTCTTTAATATAGTAGCATAATATAGAGCAGGAAGAGGATAGGAGACGCTAGTAACCCTTGCAGAACCCCTATAGTAACTTAAATTTCCTTAGTAATACGTTCGTTAAACGCTAATTATGCTCTCCTTTTTAACGTAAAGCCCTGTGCCTATCTGGCTATCCACCCTAGCAGTCCTAACTCCTTTATAGTATGGATTAATCATTTATAGCTAATAGTGTTGAACACCCTGGTAATATCCAGCTGCAGTAATAATGCTATTCCCCGGTAATGCCACGCTGTTCTTATAACCTCTTTTAGCATACTTAGTGCTATTTCTGTTAATTTACCAGCCCTATTGCCTATCTATATATCTGGTAGTATATAGCCTTCCTCTGCTGTAATAGTAATTCTCCTTATAATAGCTCTCTTAATCACTTTGCCTATTGTGTTTAACAGCAATATTAGCCTCTACCCCCCCGGTCTGCCTAACTCCTTAGGGAACTTCTTAGGTTTGCATAGAACTACTACCTTCGCTTGTTAGAAGAAGGCCGGATAATATCCTAAGCCACAGCAAGCATTTACAAGGCGTGTTAAACACAATATTAAGGCCGCTCTATATAGCTTAAGGAAACCTATTAGCAGCTTGTCCAGTCCTAGGGCTTTCTAACTTACTATATTCTTTATAACCTCTTTAATTTCCTCCTCTATAAACACAGGAACTACTTAATTATTGTTACAGTATCTTATCCCCTTCTCTGCCTCTAGACCTAAAGCCCTAGCCGCGGATAGAGAGAAGAACCTCTTTACAAATGCCCTTGCCTTACCCTTGTATGTAACCTCTACTATCTCCTCCCTACTATTATCTCCTAGCTAGGTTAGTAGTAAGACCTATTGCCTTTTAGGAGGAAGTCTACTTTATAGCCAGGCCCAACGCTCTAGGGTCTAAAGACTCCCTTTAGACCTAAATAACTTACTAACTGCCTATTGCCAGCTACTTCTCTTCTCCTTTAAGATAATACAATCCTGTTTTTTTATAGCTTCCGTTAAGGCCTGCCATGCTTCCTGCGTCTGTTATTACTACTACTGCCTATTAGCACGTCTTGCCTCTACTATTACATCCTTTACCCTTTTATTCTACTAAGGCTGTAGTTTATTACGCCCTTAAGGTCGCTTAAGTGCTACTATATTAGCTATCTCCATAAGCTGTTAGGTAAGCTACTATGCATAGTTATTAATTTCTTACCAGTTACACAGCAGAAGCTCCAACCCCTTCTTTCCAAGCCTGTTTAAAGCCTCTGCTATAATAAGGTTCTCATCCACTATCCTCCAACCCCGGACCAACCCTGGGCTGTTGCTTAATTCCTTATTTGTCCCGATGCTAATAAGCTAGGGCATATGGTCAGATCCGGCGATTTCTACTGGCCTGATGAATTTAATACTAACGTTGTGGGTGGTCCACGTATGGTTAATAGTGCTATCCCTGCTGCTATGTTTTCTCCTTATTACTTCCCTAAACAGCATAGCTAGGCTAAGTTGCTACCTTGTTATGAATTCTAATATCTTATTGTACCCTGGAGATATTTAGCTAAATCTGTCCTATAAGGGGTGATATTAGTTAAAGTCCCCCACAAACACACTCTGGCCCTTTGCCTGGGTATTAGCAAAGTGTTGTAAAGGCGTCTGCCACTCCCTTTTATAAGCCGGGGAATAGATATTATATATCTCTACTCTATATAGCTTAATACTATACTAATCCTCCCCCCTCCCTATAGTCTAAAGTCCTGTCTTAACCTTCTGGTGTATATAAATCGCCATTCTTCCGCTGTATATTACTAATATATAGTGTCCCTGAGATAGGTTTAGCGGTATACTATTATAGCCTCTTAGTTCCTAAATAGCTATTACCTCAGGGCTGACATCATGCCCTAATGCCAGATATACTAGATTGCTTTTCTTCTGTATATTCCAGTACATAACCTTAATTATATACTTTATTATGTGCTTTAAAGCACCCTAGTTAGGCTGGCTCCGGTATTGTTTGGCCCTTTAGTTAGCTGTAAAAAGGCTAGTATTATGCCTTTCTCTGCCAGTCTCTGTTGTCCTAATCTTAGCTCGTAGGTTTATCTTATAAAAGGGCCCCTTAATTGCATGCTCCTTCCTCTTAGCTGCCTCTCCATTAGTCCCCTGGTTTCTTCTCCCTAATAACCCTTGCCTATAGTAGCCGTTGCGACCTCTAACTAATAGTTGCAGAAGAACAGCGGCCTTATAGCATAAGCCTCCCTAGCCTGCTGCTATCTCTTATTGCTTACTAAGCACAGTTAAGACTATGCTAGATATACCCCTGTATAATTTAGGCATCTTTCCCATACCTTGCCTATTAACGTCAGGCAAGTCCTCTCTCCCTTAGGGTGTTTTCTAGCAGCATACCTGCTATATCTTGCTTCCTTCTTACAGTATCTAGCAATATATCTAATCTTATAGTAGTTATAACATTGCTTTAGGTGGATCATCTTGTTATATGGCTTAGCGTTGAAAATCTCTGCTTGGTATACTATTCCCCTATGGCATAGTCGGTTTGCTGCCTTAGTGCCCTTAACACTAACCACTAATGGTGCCCTTATTGCTATTCCTCTTAGCTTCTATACCGTTATCTTTACCATATTTAATCCATTCTCCTTTTTAATATTCTTCCTTATATCCTCAATTGCAATATGGTTTGTCAATTGTATTGGGAATCCCTTAATAATCACACTGAACATCTTCCTGTTTACTTCCGCCTTAGGTCCAAAGGCAACTCCTACCCAGGCCATGTTTTCCTTCTATTTCCTCCCTGCTTCCGTAAACGTAATAACTGTGTCTCCACTTTATAATTAGCATACTACTACTACCTCCTCCACGCTAATAGCACTGTTTACTGCCTTTACAATCTCTCCTAGTACTCTGTTCCTAACTGCCTCGCTAATAGTGCTTTCCTTTACTAGTGCTTCCTAGTAATGGCAGGCTAGTATTGCCATACCCTCCGTTTAGGCCAAAGGTATCGTTATATTCTACCCTGTAACTCTACAAGCTATAATATTTACCTAAGTCCCCCTAACCGCTAATCTAGTCCTATAAACAGCCTTTATCACCTCCTTAACCGCCTTCTTAACCGTGGTTTCTACTCTACTGCTAACCGCTTCTATAATTAAGGCCTGTAGGCCTCCTGTGTCTGTTCTTGCTTAGGCTATCTCCCCTCCTGCATTTATAGCAATTTATATAAAAGTTCTAATAAAAGCCTATACTTCTGTTATTTCTACCTTTAGAATAACTTTTATTATTAATTCCTTTAGTAATTTCATTTTATTCTTTAGTTTTTCCTGCACTACTATTACTCTAGAATTCTCTCCTTAATATTGCATTTCTTCCTAGGTAGTGCCTTATCCTTTATTAGTTATAGATCTATACAAAAATTTATTAATTATTGCACCCCTTGCGCCGCTTACTCCCCTTACGTAATGCGCCATTGCTAGGGGGGGTAATTAACAATAAGGAATCCGATTCTATGCTTCTTTTTCGTTTTAGGCGTAATACCGCGTCGTATCCGCAGTGTTCCGTAACAGTTAACCACGCCCACCCACTTTATGATATTTAGTTCTAGCTTCTTATTATTAAGTGCCGCCCTGAGTTCCTATGGATCTCTTATTATGGGCACCGCTGGAATCGGTCTTAGATGGTTATATTCTGGGTATAATAAGATAAGGTGGTAGATATCCTTGTCTCCTCCCTAGTATTAGTATATTAGTGAAGTTACCTTGGGCACCTGTCTGTTATAGAGGAAGGTATTCAGCCCTATTTTTTCTGTTTAAAGCTGAACTAGGGCTGTAGATTTATGCTTAAGCAGGCTATTATAGAGCTTTACTATCTTTTTTGTGCTCTTAAAGTTAGGTTCCTTATCTACTGCTATTGCTTTTGCCTGTCCTCTTCTTACTTAAGCCTTATGCCTCTGCTAAATCTACTGTTTTTCCCACTCTCTCTCTAATTCCTGTCTAGCTATAAGGCTGCTAGGGAGGGGGGGGGGGGCATTAGGAAACGCCTTATAGTAATTACGTTGGCAGCCTCTTCCTTAGCGTCATAGCTGTAATGCTATTAAATTACAGGCCTGCTGTATTTTCTTGCCTATGCTACTATCCTTAAGTCTTTAGTGGAATTGTTATTTAATGTAATTAAGGTACAGATCCACCGGCAGTACTGCTACTTTTGTCTCTAAGAGTATTACTAGTGTTGCCTTATATGCCCCTGTAACCCGCCTTAAGCATTTATTCTGTTCCCTTATAAATGCCTTTACTACCCCCTGTGCTACCCCTTCTGGCTCGCTATAGGTGTAGTATATCCCAGCTTTATAGGCTATTATGCTTTATATTACCTGTGTATAAAGGGATCTTACATACTCTAGTTAGTATCCCCACGTAGACACAGCCAGTACTGTAAGCACTAATTTCTGCTATAATAATTTAGTATTCACCTTCTCTATATAGGTTAACTAATGAAGCTTCTGGTAAATCCAAACCCCTAGGAATCACACTAATTGTATCGGTTGTATTATTGCTCTTTTAAGTTAGATTGTTGTTATAATCGCCTGCCTTTTCCTTATAAAGTATATTAGCTTGCTCTTTTCTAGGTTAAACCTTAGCTTATATTCCTTTAACTACTCCTTATATATTCTCTAGGCTCTTTTTAGTTATACTTTTGTCTCCTCTGCTGTTTTTCTATATACTATAATGTTTATATTATCTAAGAACCCTAATGTTAACATTAATTCTGCTGCTGCTAGTCTTTAATATAGTAGCATAATATAGAGCAGGAAGAGGATAGGAGATGCCAGTAACCCTTGCAGAACCCCTATAGTAACTTAGATTTCCTTAGTAATACGTCCATTAAATGCTAATTATGCTCTCCTTTCTAACGTAAAGCCCTGTGCCTATCTGGCCATTTACCCTAGCAGTCCTAACTCCTTTATAGTGCAGATTAATCGTTTATAGCTAATAGTGTTAAATGCCTTAGTAATATCCAGCTATAGTAATAATACTATCCCCTAGTAATGCTATGCCATTCTTATAACCTTTTTTAGCGTGCTTAGTGCTATTTCTGTTAATCTGCCAGCCCTGTTGCCTATCTGCATGTCTAGTAGTATATAGCCTTCCTTTGCTATAATAATAATCCTCCTTATAATAGCTCCCTTAATTACTTTGCCTATTGTGTTTAATAGTAATATTAGCCTCTACCCCCCTAGTCTACCTAACTCCTTAGGGGACTTTCTAGGTTTATATAGAACTACTACCTTTGCT
Source organism: Aciculosporium take MAFF-241224 (assembly GCA_000222935.2). Taxonomy (NCBI): domain Eukaryota; kingdom Fungi; phylum Ascomycota; class Sordariomycetes; order Hypocreales; family Clavicipitaceae; genus Aciculosporium; species Aciculosporium take. The sequence continues at coordinate 6,867 of AFQZ01001356.1, forward strand.
TATTAGAAGGAGGCCGGATGATATCCTAAGCTGCAGTAAGCATTTATAAGGCGTGTTAAACACGATATTAGGGCTGCTTTATATAGCTTAAGGAAACCTATTAGTAGCTTGTCCGGTCCTAGGGCTTTCTAACTTGCCGTATTCTTTATAACCTCTTTAATTTCCTCCTCTGTAAACATAAGAACTGCCTAATTATTGTTACAGTATTTTGTCCCCTCCTTTGCCTTTAAACCTAAAGCCCTAGCTGTAGATAGAGGGAAGAACCTCTCTATAAATGCCCTTGCCTTACCCTTATATATAACCTCTACTATCTCCTCCCTACTATTGTTTCCTAGCCGGGTTAGTAGTAGGACCTGTTGCCTTTTAGGAGGAAGTCCACTCTGTAGCTAGGTCTAACGCTCTAGAGTCTAAAGACTCCCTTTGGACCTAGATAACTTGCTAACTGCCTATTACTAGCTACTTCTCTTCTTCTCTAAGATAATATAATTCTGTTTTTTTATAGCTTCCGTTAAGGCCTGCTATGCTTCCTGCGTCTGTTATTACTGCCACTGCTTATTAGCACGTCTTGCCTCTGCTGTTATGTCCCTTACCCTTTTATTTCACTAAGGCTGTAGTTTACTACGCCCTTAAGGTCGCTTAGGTGCTGCTATATTAGCTATCTCTATAAGCTATTAGGTAAGCTACTGCGTATAGTTATTGATTTCTTGCTAGTTATACAGCGGAAGCTCTAACCCCTTCTTTCTAAGCCTGTTTAAAGCCTCTGCCATAATAAGGTTCTTATCCGCTGTCCTCTAACCCCGGACTAACCCTAGGCTGTTGCTTAATTCCTTGTTTATCCTAATGCTAATAAGCTAGGGCATATGGTTAGATCTGGCGATTTCCACTAGCCTGATGAATTTAACACTAACGTTGTAGGTGGTCCACACATGGTTAATAGTGCTATCCCTGCTACTATGTTCTCTCCTTATTACTTCCCTAAACAGCATAGCTAGGCCGAGTTGCTACCTTATTATAAATTCCAACATCTTATTATGCCCTAGAGATATTTAGCCAAATCTGTCCCACAAGGGGTAATATTAGTTAAAGTTCCCTATAAACACACTCCGGCCCTTTACCTGGGTATTAGCAAAGTGTTATAAAGGCATCTGCTACTCCCTTTTATAAGCCAGGGAATAAATATTATATATCTCTACTTTATATAGCTTAATACTATACTAATCCTCCCCCCTTTCTATAGTTTAAAGTCCTGTCTTAACCTTTTAGTGTATATAAATTGCTATTCTTCCGCTATATATTACTAATATATAGTGTCCCTAAGATGGATTTGGCAGTATACTATTATAGCCTCCTGGTTCCTGGATGGCTATCACCTTAGGGCTGACGTTATGCCCTAACGCCAGATATACTAGATTGCTTTTCTTCTATATATTCTAGTATATAACCTTAATCATGTACTCTATTGTGTGCTTTAAAGCACCCTGGTTAGGCTGGCTCTAGTATTGTTTGGCCCTTTAGTTAGCTGTAAAAAGGCTAGTATTATGCCTTTCTCTACCGGTCTCTGTCGTCCTAATCTTAGCTTATAGGTTTATCTTATAAAAGGGCCCCTTAGTTATATGCTCCTTCCTCTTAGCTGCCTCTCTGTTAGTCCCCTGGTTTCTTCTCCCTAATGACCCTTGCCTGTAGTAGCTATCGCAACCTCTGACTAATAATTACAGAAGAATAGCAGCCTTATAGCATAAGCCTCCCTGGCCTGCTACTATCTCTTATTGCTCACTAAGCACAGTTAAGACCATGCTAGATATACCCCTGCATAATTTGGGCATCTCTCCTATACCTTGCCTATTAATATCAGGTAAGTCCTCTCTCCCTTAGGGTGTTTTCCGGCAGCATACCTGCCATATCTTGCTTCCTCCTTATAGTATCTAGCAATATATCTAATCTTATAGCAGTTATAACATTGCTTTAGGTGGATTATTTTGTTATATAGCTTAGCGTTAAAAATCTCTGCTTAGTATACTATTCCCCCATGGCATAGTCGGTTCGCTGCCTTGGTGCCCTTAACACTAACCACTAATGGTGCCCTCATCGCTGTTCCTCTTAGCTTCTGTACTATTATCTTTGCTATATTTAATCTATTCTCCTTTTTAATGTTCTTCCTTATATCCTCAATCGCAATGTAATTCGTTAATTGTGTTAGGAATCCCTTAATAATCATACTAAACATCTTCCTTTTACTTCCGCCTTGGGTCTAAAGGCAACTCCCACCTAGGCCGTGTTTTCCTTCTATTTCCTCCCTGCTTCCGTAAACGTAATAACTGTATCTTCACTCTGTAATTAGCATGCTGCTACTGCCTCCTCTATGCTAATAGCGCTGTTTACTGCCTTTATAATCTCTCCTAGTAATCTATTCCTAACTGCCTTGCTAATAGTGCTTCCCTTTACTAGTGCTTTCTAGTAATAGCAGGCTGGTATTGCCATACCCTTTGTTTAGGCTAAAGGTATTATCATATTCTGCTCTGTAACTCTATAAGCTGTAATATTTACCTAAGTCCCCCTAACTACTAATCTAGTCCTATAAATAGCCTTTATTACCTTCTTAACCACCTTCTTAACTATGGTTTCTACTCTACTGTTAACTGCTTCTATGATTAAGGCCTGTAGGCCTTTTGTATCTGTTCTTACTTAGGCTATCTCCCCTTCTGTATTTATAGTAATTTATATAAAAGTTCTAATAAAAGCCTATACTTCTGTTATTTCTGCCTTTAGGATAACTTTTATTATTAATTCCTTTAGTAATTTTATTTTATTCTTTAGTTTTTCCCATGCTGCTATTACTCTAGGATTCTCTCCTTAACGTTATGTTTCTTCCTAGGTAGTGCCTTGTCCTTTGTTAGTTATAGATCCACGCGAAAATTCGTTAATTATTACACCCCTTACACTGCTTACTCCCCTTATGCAATACGCTATCGCTAGGGGGGGTAATTAATAATAAGGAATCCGATTCTGTGCTTCTTTTTCGTTTTAGGCGTAATACCGCGTCGTATCCGCGGTGTTCCGTCCTATCCCTTTTTTAATAGATATTATATATCTTTACTCTATATAGCTTAATACTATACTAATCCTCCCCTCTCCCTATAGTTTAAAGTCCTATCTTAACCTTCTAGTGTATATAAATCACTATTCTTCTGCTGTATATTACTAATATATAGTGTCCTTAAGATGGATTTAGCGGTATACTATTATAGCCTCCTGGTTCCTAGATAGCTATTACCTTAGGGCTAATGTTATACCCTAATGCCAGATGTACTAAATTGCTTTTCTTCTGTATATTCCAGTATATAACCTTAATTATATACTCTATTATATGCTTTAGAGTACCCTAGTTGGGCTGGCTCTGGTATTGTTTAGCCCTCTAGTCGGCTGTAGAAAGGCTAGCATTATGCCTTCCTCTGCCAGTCTCTGTCGTCCTAATCTTAGCTTATAGGTTTATCTTATAAAAGGGCCCCTTAGTTATATGCTCCTTCCTTTTAGCTACCTCTTTATTAGTCCCCCGTTTTCTTCTCTCTAATAACCCTTGCCTATAGTAGCTATTACGACCTCTGACTAATGGTTGCAAAAGAACAGCGGCCTTATGGCATAAGCCTCCCTAGCCTGCTGCTATCTCTTATTGCTTACTAAGTATAGTTAAGACCATACTGGATATGCCCCTGCATAATTTAGGCATCTCTCCTATACCTTGCCTGTTAACGTCAGGTAAGTCCTCTCTTCCTTAGGGTGTTTTCTAGTAGCATACCTGCTGTATCTTGCTTTCTCTTTATAGTATCTGGTAATATGTCTAATCTTATAATAGTTATAATATTGCTTTAGGTAGATCATCTTGTTATATAGCTTAGTGTTGAAAATCTCTGCTTAGTATACTATTCCCCTATAGCATAGTTAGTTCGCTGCCTTAGTGCCCTTAACACTAACCACTAATGGTGCCCTTATCGCTATTCCTCTTAGCTTTTGTATTATTATCTTTACTATATTTAATCTATTCTCCTTTTTAATATTCTTCCTTATATCCTTAATTATAATGTGGTTTGTTAATTATATTAGGAATCCCTTAATAATTACACTAAATATCTTCCTGTTTACTTCCGCCTTAGGTCTAAAGGCAACTCCTACCTAGGCTGTGTTTTCCTTTTATTTCCTCCCTGCTTTTATAAATATAATAACTATATCTCTACTCTGCAATTAGCGTGCTACTACTGCCTCCTCTATGCTAATAGCACTGTTTACTGCCTTTATAATCTCTCCTAGCAATCTGTTCCTAACTGCCTTGCTAATAGTGCTTCCCTTTACTAGTGCTTTCTAGTAATAGCAGGCTAGTATTGCTATACCCTCTGTTTAGGCTAAAGGTATTATTATATTCTGCCCTATAACTCTATAAGCTGTAATATTTGCCTAAGTCCCTCTAACCGCTAATCTAGTCCTATAAACAGCCTTTATTACCTCCTTAACTGCCTTCTTAACTATGGTTTCTACTCTGCTGCTAATTGCTTTTATAATTAAGGCTTATAGGCCTCTTATGTCTGTTCTTGCTTAGGCTATTTTTCCTTCTATATTTATAGCAATTTATATAAAAGTTCTAATAAAAGCCTATACTTTTATTATTTTTACCTTTAGAATAATTTTTATTATTAATTCCTTTAGTAATTTTATTTTATTCTTTAGTTTTTCTTACACTATTATTACTCTAGGATTCTCTTCTTAATATTACGTTTCTTCCTAGGTAGTGCCTTGTCCTTTATTAGTTATAGATCCACGTAAAAATTTGTTAATTATTATACCCCTTATGCTACTTACTCCCCTTATATAATGCGCTATTACTAGGGGGGGTAATTAATAATAAGGAATCTGATTCTGTGCTTCTTTTTCGTTTTAGGCGTAATACTGCGTCGTATCCGCGGTGTTCCGTGGGGAAAATTACATATGCTTGCCATTAATGCCAGATAAACGCGAAAGCTCTAAGTAGATTTAAATTCACTCTTAAAGACAATATTGAATTTAACTACAAGGTCCTCGTTAATATTATGCAAATTAATAAGAAGCCGGTCCTACACGTTATAAATTCAGCAATATTATTTTAAGCTGCCCGCTTTCTTGCACCTTAATAACAAAAAGCTTGAGATATCTAAAATGCCCTTAAAGAGTGCTGGATTAATACATATCTTAGACCCCTAGACTGGATAGTCTACAATGCTAAAAGAAACTTTGCTTCTAGCGAATTTAGGCATTTAGCTTGACTATTGTCAATTAATATTGATAAAGTCCCCGTTAAGGCTTACAATAGCATCGGAAAACTTGAGCAATATTATGCCCCTCTTTGCAGAGCATATAATATTATTAAGACCAAAGCTAACGGTCTTCTCTTAAAAGAGCAGATACTTTAAATAGCTGTTAAAGCAGTTAATAACTCTGCCGGTCTAAATGGTCTTATTCCTACCCTTTTAGTCTTTAGAACCTATCTAAGGATAATAAATAATTCCCCCCTAAGCTTTATAGTTACCTAAAGA
>AFQZ01001355.1:0-12439 GCA_000222935.2 Aciculosporium take MAFF-241224
CTTTACTTTGCTTTACTTTACTTTACTTTACTTTATTTTACTTTACTTTACTTTACTTTACTTTACTTTACTTTACTTTACTTTACTTTACTTTACTTTACTTTACTTTACTTTACTTTACTTTACTTTACTTTACTTTACTTTACTTTACTTTACTTTACTTTACTTTACTTACTTTACTTTACTTTACTTACTTTACTTACTTTACTTACTTTACTTACTTTACTTACTTTACTTACTTTACTTACTTTACTTACTTTACTTACTTTACTTACTTTACTTACTTTACTTACTTTACTTACTTTACTTACTTTACTTACTTTACTTTACTTTACTTACTTTATTTTCTACAATGGCACCTCCTTCCACGTAGCTACTTAAATAGCAATGATAGTGTCCCCCCGGGGGCCCTGCCGGGGGACCTCCCGCGGCGAGCTCCCCAGCCATCTAGCAGGCTCATTAAATCACAGCATGCCCACGGAATCCAATTACACATCTTTCACGGATTGAACGACATCGAGTACCAAGGGTATCCAACATGACGTAACAAGACGACCTGGAGCGAAGCCACAGCCAACAAAGTAGCATCGCTCCGAGATACGCGACGCAAAGTCACGTAAACGTCTCCTCTCTGCTCAAACCACGTACATGCCACATTCCACTCCATCTACTCTGCACTCAATACCTAGGTAGGTCTCGACGCTCATCCATCACGACACGACCCAAGCATTCCTTCCCATCCCATCCCATCCCAGTCCATCCATCCCATTCGATTCCCACCCCGACTTGAATCTGTTTGAAGCCCCCAAGAATACAATACCGCCATATAACGAGTCCACCTCGCCATAAAACCTAAACTGTTCTAGTTTGTTCCAAGTTGTGAAAAAAAAGAAAGAAGACAAGGAAGAAAAAAGAAGAAGCAGAAATCACGGCACGCTACTCATCACCAACACCCGCTAACATGTCTACGCTCCGCGTCCCGCTCAGCTACGACATCATCCAGCGCTGGGTATCGAGCAAAAATAAATTCATGCATAAAGGGTACAAATAAAAGCCAAGACAAACCATGACCTCCCGAGTAGAAATAATTGACCAAAAAAAAGAAGAAAAAAAATGACAGGCACACGCTCCGCAAAAGACATCAAGGTCGCAGCGTTTCGTCAGCATCCTCCTCATCGCTCCCCTCCACATCACCATTGCTCAGCTTCCCCATGGACGTCTCCTGCGCCAATTCCCTTTCTGCGTAGATTTCCCGCTTCCTCGCCTCGGCTTGCTGCAAGCAATCCACATAGGTCCGGAATTTCACAATCTCTCGAAGCAAGTACGCGCTCCGACGCTCCCAGTTGCCCATCGCTTTGCCAGCATTCTGCCCTCTTGGCGTAAAGGCCAGCAGCATGGGGCTGCGGAGGCGGTTGTGAACCTGAAGCTCCTTCTCGATGCTCTTCACGTACGCAATGAGAGTTCTCAACTGCTCCGCCTCGGTGGCATTGCTGGCCCGCATGATTTGTGTCGGCGGCATCCATTCGGCAATGTAGATTCTGTCCCCGGGCAGCTTCGCGCGTCCGCTGTTGTGGGTGAAGGCGCCAGACACCTGGTCAAAACTTGAGCTACGGAAGCTGCCGCTGGCGACGCTCGATCTCCGAGCATGCGCGGCGCTGCTGCCGCCCTGCCCCATGGCAGAAGTGATGGATTGTTCGCTGACGGCGTTGACCAGCGCTTGATTCACCACCGCGTCGCTCCACCCGTACTCAATGTTGCTTATGCCCCCGACGAGCGGATGGGTGCTTAGACGAGCACTCCAGTAGTTGGCTGTATTGACAAATTCCCGAATGATTTCAGGGGTTCCCACTTGAAAGAGATGAACGGCACCCGTGGGTAGGCTGAGAGCCCAGACGTGTGGACGCGATCTAGAATAACCGGGCGGCGGCAGCGCCGAGGCCAACGTCAGACGAAGGTTAAAGGTGCCAACGTTGACGGCGTTATCTTGCCAGTTGCCACCTCCCACCGGTCCCGCTGGCCGACCCCTGTTCCTTGACCTGCTCTTTTGCCGCACCGACTTGCTGGCCTGGAATGAGAACAGGCTAATCTGGCCTTTCTGGACCACGGCAAACACTTCGGTCCAGTGACGATCCTTGGCCCGCTTTCCGCGTCCCTCCAGGTGATGTTTGTGTTTGACCAGCCCTTCCTTGATCCACGGCGGGCCGGCCAGTTCCAGAGATTCATCCTCCAGAAACTGCATCGACGACATGTCGGCGCTCAAGATTGAAGGCGCCATTTCTTGCCCGCTGGCGTCCTCATCACGAATAATGGCCTGGCTCAGAGCGTTGGCGAATCCGATAGATTGTTGATAATCACCCCGCGGCATCGACGAAGCAAACGAGTCCTGCGACCTAGACGCCTGCATTCGGCCCAAAGAATGCTTGCTCCATGTGGCAGACGACAAGGCTGGGCTCCACAAAGACTGGCCGTCGTCAAAGCTCGTGCGACTCGACGACAGTCCGGTGCGGCCAAAACCAGGTCGGGATCTGCTCTTGGACGCCCATCGAGAAGCACTCGTCCGGCTGGCGTTATCGACGGCACGGCCTCGAGATGAGAGTTGCGTCTCTGACGGTGCCTTGCTCAAGACGCTCGGGCTTCTCTTGACTATCCCGAGAACGGACAGGCTGTTTTGTAACGGCGTCGATTTGATCGCCCGATCATTGTCAGCGCCGAACAACGGTAGGCGCTCCTCTCGAATCGAGACGTAAATGTTTTTTAGTACAGTCTCGACTTGCTCCTCCCACGCTCTCATAGGGCCATGAAAAGGTGCCTTGACCAAAGGGCCACAATCATCACGATCGCTAGGGTTAGTCTCCGGTCGAGGGGGCGGTCGAAATGAGTTGCGATGAGAACGGCCGCTGTTTTCGGTACCAGGACGGCCTGCATCTGCACTCAGCATCGGATTCTTGTCGGGAAGAATGCTTGGCCGCGTGAAAGCGCTGGGCGCCGATTCGGCCACGGCCTGCTTGATTGTTGTCATGGTGTTCTTGATGAATTGACCCCGTGTCATTTTCTGCTCGATATCGGCAACATGGAGATCGGTATTGAGTAGCATGACAGAGTAGCAAATCGTGTGAATTACGTCTGATGCATCATGTTAGCTAAGGGAAAGAAAGAAGAAGTATAAAGATCACAGCAATCTTTTGTACGTACCCGTCGCTTTGAAACCATGGTACGGGTTGCAGTCACACCACCTCTTGGAAAAGGCAACCAAAATACGGTCTACCTGCTGAGTTTCCGCTTTCAGGACCAAGCGCTGGCACACTCGCCGCAACGAACCAAGGACACTCTGGTCTGTAAAGATGTATAGCTCCATGTAAGCCTGCAAAGTGCGCTGGCGAATGGGGCCTTGTTCGCCCATCCAAGCCGCCGCCTTGTCTTTTTGGATAAACTCCTCCCCACCGTCGTATATTCTCTGTGCCTTTTGGCGCTCATCTTCCGTTGGCTCACCAACGACGAATTCGGGCTCGTCAAGAGGCTTAGACGTCGTCATCGCGTCAAGAGGACCTGATGTTTTGGGGCTCGGCTTATCTGCTTCCTCGACAAGCAAGCTAGATACTGCACTCGGAGCAGTCTGATAACCTGTTTCGGTAGACGCCGACGCAAAGCTTGTCCATCGGCCGCCATCTATGAGAACTTCCAACGTCGTCTTCGCCCTTGATTGATTGCCGTCTGTGAGATCGTGTGATGAATTCTTCTTGCCTCGGATAGTGGCGTCGCGGTCCTCCTCGTCCTCGTCGCCTATATTCGCGGATGCTGTGGCCGAAGCCGAGGCCAATTCTGGCCGTTTCCCGCTCTTTTCACGTCTCCTGTCAGCCGCATCATCATTGTCACTGCCTGCGTCGTCCAGGTTCAGAAACGATTTAGTATGCCGAAGCTTCTTTTGTGTTTGCTTCGGCGGCCGGGACGGCGTGCGTTCAACCAGCGGAGCATCAGCGTCGGCCTTCACTCTCCGAATGCATGCCCTGGGGCTTGGCTCGTAGTCTGGAGAAAAGTCTCGATTGTACTCTTCATTGCCATGAGTATCCGACTTGGCACTTGGAGTGTTTGTGACATCTGATAACGGCGTCGAAACAGCCACGCCGGTGAGTCCAAGTCCTGTAGCATTTTCGCGGAGAAACGGACTCATGGCTCGGCGTAGGCTATTCGCGTGGCCGGCTGGATCCACTGCTGTCGGAGAAGTCCCTTGCGAGATGTTGGCCATGGAGTGGAAAGACGGTATCGGAGGCAGCTGGTGAGCATCGTTGAACAGAGAAGGAACCTCGTCGGCAACGGATTTTTTGCGGCGACGAAAAAAGGACGACGACTTTTTCTGCAGTGGGCGAGGGTGGTGCGAGTGTGACGACATGTCTCGCGAGGGGGAAGCTGTCATGTTCTTGGAAGCGATAGCGGGTTCTTCATGCTCAACATGCGTTTTTCGACTGACGGAAGAGGGTATCCGAGAGATGGTCGGCTGGGGCAGGCAATTGTTGCTGCTGCCATGGACAGGGGCGCTGGCCTTGGAGGAGCCAAATACGCGCCTGAAAAAGCCAGGCCGCTCTTTCGCCTGGGTTGAGGCATGAACTGTAGATTCTAGATCCCTGGTTTTGCCGTAGCCAACACTTGGAGCTGGTGCAGAATCCAGCTCGTCGAGGGCCACGGTCCATGAAGATGGTGCGGCAACGCTCTTCTTACTCTTCCCCGAGGAACTCTTGATCGACCGACTCGTGCTTTGCCGGCGCTCACTTCTACGAGAGTCAACCGGCTGCGGGGGCGGCAAAGGGCGAGAACTATGCAAGCTCGACGAGTCACGACGTGGTCCACCAGGTACGTTTGGCGTTGGAGCAGCAGCGTAGTAGTCGTCGACTGAGGCTTCGCGAACGTCGGCGTGAAAAGAAGAGGACCAGGAGAGTTGCTGAACCTGCGATGGCTGAGGCCCGTGATCGAAACTAGCGGATCGTCCAGACCTCTTTGACAAGCGATGATTTTTGGAGCCATTGGCATAACTGATATCGATGCTCGCGCTGCTACTACCTTTGCCGCCATGCATACCGCCGAGGGCGTGACCGCTTCGAGGTGACGCGCTATTCTTGGACTGACTTCTGCGCGGCATTTCTCGCCTATTGCTGAGTGGCGGCAACTGTGAGGTTTGCAAGTTACCTGAGCTGCTATTACTTTGACGTCCGCGCGAAAAGGGCAAGGCGGCGGACTGCTTCCCAGAGGCTTTGACAAGGTCAACGTCCAGGTCCGAGTTGTAAGACGGCTGGTGCCAGTGCTGACGGCTCCCAGGGTCGTACCGTTTCCGAGACTTTGGTGTCGACTCGTTGGTATATGGTCGTGATGAACGGGTGTTGCTGCCGCCGTTGTCGTCGTCGTAGAAGTCGTCGTCGAAGTCAAAGTCGTCGTCGTCGTCGTCGTCATACCCTGCGGCGGCGGCGGCGGCGGCAGTTGAAGCCCCTGGACCTCTGCTGTTCCCAAACGAAGACGGTCCGGTAGATTGGCTGAAGGAGAATTGATCCAGCGACAGGAGCATGTTCGCAACGAGAGAATCCCGAGTGACGTCCCGCGGGGACAAGGAGATCTCATGCGAGTCCCGCCGAGGGGAATGAGCCGTGTGCTTATCGGCCATGCTGGCATCCGTTGCAGAATTCGGCCTGTCTAGGAAGGAGTCATTGTCGGTAGAGCGACGGCGATGGGAGGATGAAGACGCCGAAGAAGGGGACACGGGAGCAACGGCAGTCGCAGGCAATGCATGCGTAAAGGTATTAGGAGCCTTTTCTCGAGATGGCGAGAATTGGAAGAAGCCAGGAAGGCGCAGACATGGATACGATTGGAGGCGGCGGCCGTCGAGGCCGTTGAAGGGGGTCGAATGGGCCTGAATGGGCCTGGCGGCCCCTGTAGCCCCAGCAACCCCTGCAGCCCCTGCAGCGTCAGCGTTGGTGCCAACCGCGGTTGTGGAAGCCTCATCATGAAGGGACCGCGGTGCCTGATTCAACCTCGCGCTGGACACTCGCGGCGGTGCCGGCCACGGATACAGCGCAAGTTCAGGCGTCGTGGCCTCTGGCGTCGGCGTCTCAGGAACTGTGAACAACTCGAAGGTACGTGGCTTGCTGGGGGCGAGCGTGAACGGTTCGTGGCCGAGGTATGCTGACAGCATCGTGGGCAGCTGGAATGCGTGCAATTTGACATCAGACTCTGTGCACACAGCATGTACTGAAGGCCAAAGGCAACATGCTGGTGCGTCGAGCGCAGAGAGTCTGCATCTCTCGGTGATGGTGTCGTCTGGTCGATGGCGTCGTCTGGTCGATGGCGTCGTCGATGGCGTCGTCGAGGAACAGGAAACGAACAGCAACACCAACGGGGTAAAGAACAAGGAGGAACAGGACCGGGACGCGACCGACGGCAGCTTCGAAGCAGCCCCTGCTATTATACTATGCGGATGGATAGCTCAACGAGAGTCATTGTCTCGAAACCGGGCAGAGTTTGGGCCCACGCAGCGCCTACTTTGCTTCTCTGCCTGGTGCCGGACACGGATGGGATTCCCAAGTGGTCAAGACGCAAAACCCTGGCCATCATGTCATGGCTCTACCGTCACCTCGCCTTTCTGGGCTCTCCCAGGGCTTGACTAAATGCATAGACTGCCAGTCACTTGATCCCTCTTCATGCTGGGCTGCAAGCATCAGAATGCGGCATGTCCGCCGCGCAGGATGACCTGGATCTGCAACAAGAGGAGGACCTGCCTGCTGGTACACGAGAAAAACACCCCGTTTTCAGAAGCAATGCCAACGTCTATGTACATTTTTGGGTACATTTATGTGGGCCTTTCTTTTGGTTTTCTTTTTCCCCCCCCTTTCTGCCGCGCATCAGCCGTGCCACGATGGCGAAGAAAACCTGAAACATGCGGGGACGTGCGCTGGATGCGATGCACGACGACGTCTTTGTTCATGCCCACTGCATGGCTCTGACTGGCCAGTCCTCTTTTCCCCGTCTTGACTAGTACCCCTACCCTATTCAACTCTCCCAAAGTCCCGTGATTCAAAACATCCATGCCATTTCTTTCCATCATCCACCATACGTGAAACTCAATCTCGTCTCAACAACCTCCCTCAGTATGTGTGTGTGCTATGCCAGACAACTCAGACAGCAGACTGACAAAAATCCACCTAGACAAGGGAACAGAAATGGCACTGGAGTCTCCGTCGGTTCCCTGCCTGTCAAGGAATGTTCTAGAGTTCGCCATGCGCTTTGGAAGGCGGCTGGACTGTCGACGACGATGGGAGCATCAGCATGAAATTCGATACAGGATCAAGACGCCTGTCCCTTTGAGACCTACCCCACCATACACATGATTGTGGTCAAGACTCAAGAGAAACAAAAGGCCAAACACATCGAGGTACACGAGATCTCAACTTGGGTGTCAGTACTTACTATTGATTCTCCAAAGATGCTCTCCCGTCGACCTCAAGTTTCCTTGGAGCCCCACATCGGGATGAAAACTCGCCGACTAAGCAAGCGGCAGGCGTCTCGGGTCTGGAGCTCGGGAATTACCGTGGCTAGCCAAGGCACCCTGGGTGAGATGTTCCTTGATTGGTTTCTCGGGGGTGGGTATCCGTCCTCGACTTGGACTACCTGTTTGATTCTAGGAGATGCTTCAGCATGGCCTCATGCCGCACGGAAACCCGACATGTCATGTGCCTAGTGTCGGATGCACGGCAAATCACATCCAATCGAGGACCCTGTTCCGTTCTTTTCTTTTCCTTTTTCTATAAAAAGATCAAGCGCAAGACCTTGTCAGAAACTAGACCAAGACGAACGATGCTGATGCGCCATACTATTCTCTTGGCGAATTATGGCCACAGGCTGACGCAAACGCTGACGCAAAGACTTCCCCTCCATCCGCGTGCATGTGCCGACCTTGCACGGGGCAAATACCTGCTAGCCAGCTTGCTCGTCCGCCGAGTTTGGGTTTTTGCCACGCTTTGTTAGGCCAGGGGCGGTACAGGATGGGCCCAAGCTATCCCTCAACTTGCACGACCACGAGAGCTACGACAAGGACAAGGCCATGATGAGACTGGGAGAAGTCAGGGAGTCTTGCCGTTTGATGGCAAGGCGTGTCTCGGGAGTTTACCCGAGGGACGCGCGGGGCGTATTCAAGCATCGCTTTACAAGAAGGAAAGTGGTCAACATAAGCACCATCATCATGCCGTCTTTTGCTAGAGGACTTTCAGGATCCCAAGACGTCAGTCGGTTTCGCCACGCTCCGCTACTTGATCCCAGCCTCTTGTAGCCGCTCTCCCAGCCGCCGTACCCAGGCTCACTTGTCTTGTTTTTGTTCAGGGGCTGTCCCTAAACAAAAGTTGACTTTCCGCTAATTCTGTCTCAGCCCGTCGGCCGCGTCGTCCCACATACGGAAGCAGTTTAGCAACACGGAAGCAAACTTTGTTCGTGTCTAGTGTTGTCTGAACCCAGATGCTCCTTCCCCCACCCGGCGAGAGGCTGGGCCAAAGGCCATGGTAGCAGCACAATGCAGATGCGGCGCAGCTTGTCAAAGAGGTGCAGGTGGAGACCAACATCTCTTCACGTCCAGACCTTGGCACTTTGTCCATGTTGACCCTGACAACCTGTCGATGAGGGTAAACACCAGTAGGGAGAGGACTTGCTTGTTATGATATGATGGCCTCCATTCTTGGCTACTTAAGACAACGAGGGCCCTCTGTCCTTTGCCTCTCCAACCCTTTTCTCTTTACTCGCTTTTCTTGTTGTTTTCCATCCACTCGCTTCATCCCCCGCTTTCCCCCTCGTTGGTCTGGAGCTTCATTCAAAACAAGCAGAAAAAGAGGTAAAAAGTCTTGAAAAAAAATGAAGGTCTCTACTGTTACCGCCGCCGCCATGGCTGGCGTCGTCTCCGCCCAGAGCGTGGCCGACATCCCAAGCTGCGCTATCCCCTGCCTCAACACGGCCGTGCAGGGCAAGACGAAGTGCGGCATCACCGACTTTGCCTGCATGTGCAGTAAGGAGAACTTTTCGGTCGTGCAGGCAGCTGCAACTTCGTGCGTGATTGACGCTTGCGGAGCTGAAAAGGCCGTGGGTGAGTACTTGAGCAGAAGCGACGAAGTGATGGGTCCATGAAGGAAAACAAAGGCAATGCTAATTTTTTTTCTTGTCCCCCTCTCAGGCCAGGTCCTTCCCGCCACGCAGAAGCTCTGCGCCGCCGCCCTCAAGAATGCCCCTGCTGCTTCTGCTTCTGCTGCTGCCGCACCGGCCCTCAGGGCTGCCTCGTCGCCTTCGTCGATGTCCATAGCCAGGTCCCCCTCCTCGACCCCCACGTCCTCGGCGGCCAGGCCCAGCTCCAAGGGCGTCGCCTCGCCCACCGGTTCCCCGGCGGGCGGCAACGGCACCCGAACCGGCACCCAAGCCGGCACTCAAGCCGGCAAGAAGACGTTTACGGCCGGTGCCGCCGGCTTGGCCCCCGTGGGCGCCCTTGCGCTCCTCGCCGCGTTTGCTCTTGCTCTGTAAAGAGATGGAGATGCAACCAGAAACGACATGGGACTCGCACATGGATAACGGTAACCATTGGATTCGAGATGGGGGCATCGTGTTGCGGGTAAACCATGTTTAGAATGGCCGGGATTGTGTCGTGTTGACTTTTTCTTCTTGTTTCCCTTTTTTGGGAAAGCGAAAAGTTTGGTGTTCCACTCGGATCATGTACTTGGTGCAGTGGGTAGTTTCTGTCGCCCGGGACAATAATATCGTCTTGTTTTTTTTTGAATGAAAAAGGCCACCAACGTGCACCCCATTGTTCATGTACAAGATGGCGTAGCGTCGCGCCGAGACGACGCCAAACTACCCAAAGTTTTGGCCCGACACCAGCGCCATCACAATGGCGCTGCGGCAGATGGTCCCTTTTGGGCGTCGGTCGGGGAGAAGGTTTCCCGGACTGACCCCAGGTTGCCGAGATGGAATAAGCGGCAGGGCGGAAGGGAACAGAACAGGCTGTCCACAAAAGAGACCCCGGGTGGGTGCCGCACCCAAGTAAACGGGTGTGTATGTACCGGCCGGTCTAGTGGCAATTCTCCGTTGTGGCGTCGGTGATGTTGCGGGGGGGGGGGGGTGTAAGATGATGTACTTGCTTATCTGTTTGTTTTCAAAAAGTTGATTTGCTTGCGCATCTATTTTTTTCTTCTTTCTTTTCTTTCTTTCTTTTTACACAAAGAGTTGACTTGATAATAATTATTATTTTTATTATTATTTTTAGAAAAAAGGTGATTTCATTCATTCCATTTTTTTTATCATCTACAGGGGTAAAAAAGCAAGAAGGAAAGAAAGAAGGAAAGTAAAGTACAGGGTAAGAGGAGGACAAAAGATGAATATGAAAGAAGAGGGGCGGGCGACAGACGGACGGACGGACTTTCCGGAAAGGAAGCTTGTTCTTGGGTAGGGGCCACGCGATGTGTATGTTGTCCTGGCGAGAATGTAAACAGGGACAGTGGCCTAGTGTCCTGATGGAGAGGAAACTTGTTCTTGGGTAAGTAAGGGCTATGTACTGTGTATGTCGTCCTGGCGAGAATACAAAAGGGAATAGTGGCCTAGTGTCCTTGGAGAGGAAACTTGTTCTTGGGCAAGGGCCACGCAGTGTGTATGTCGTCCTGGCGAGAATGCAAACAGGGACAGTGGCCCCGTGTCCAGGTGCTGGTGGTGGTGTATCAGGCCCGCCCCGGTGGTATTCCACGGGCTTCCTTCCTCCAGCACCCATCCCATCCATCATCATCATCATCCATCATCCCTCTTGCCGGCCTCTACGTTCCCAAACGCCCATCCATCCATGCAACGGGCGGTGCGGCGCACTCACGGTCCGTCGGCCGACATTGTGCCCCTTGTCCTTTTGTCCCCTGTGGCCAGCTCGAGCCATCAACGCAAGACTGCCAGATCTGCTCCGCACATCGCATCGGTCTCCCCCCCCCCCCAGGTCCAGAGTCGGCATCTGGCGCTCCCCGGGCGTCATGGGACGCGCAAAGGCCAGGTCCAGAATGCACATCATGTGTGCGTCTCGTTGACTCCCGCCATCCCTTGTGTTTTGACCACGGTGACGTGTCGGTGCGTATCCGGGCGCTGTTCGTATACACGCGCACATGTGTGCTGTGTCTGTGTATCGAATCCACGCCGCGTTCGTGCTCACCGCGGTTGCGCCTCGCCGTCGGACCCCGCCGCGGCAGCAGCAGCAGCATCGCCAATCTCCTGCACCCACGAGAGGACCTTTCTCGCCACCATCCAGCTGGTGTCTAGACAGTAGCAGGGCGCGCCACCCATCAGCATCATGTGGATGACGTGTATGGGATCAGCAAAAAGAACGAAGCATGAACAATGGCACCCGACCGACCAACCAGATAGATAGCCCACAGGCGGTGGAGATGTAAAAGCCAAAGGTGCCCAACACAAAGGCAACGTGGTCATGTACAAAAAAGGAAGACAAAACACAGAAAAAGGGGTATAGGAAGAAAAATTGAAAAAAATAAAAATAAAAATAAAAATAAAAGGGGGTATGAAGAAAAAAATGAAAAATAAAATAAAGATAACAATAAAAAGAAGAAGAAGAAGAAGCGATAACAAAAAAGGAAAAACTCACCTTCCCTCGTACAAAAAGCATGCTGAATCCCCCCCCCATCAACCTCAATCCTCGTCCTCCCCGCCCCCTTCCCTCGTCCCTGTCGTCTCCTCCTCTCGATAAACTCATCCCGCACATGATCGGCAACCCAGTGATCATCCCTCCCATACAGCATGAAGAACCGCGGCACTCCCCCGCCCCCCCCCTCCCACAACGCCTCCGGCCACCTCTCCGCATCCCCCAACACCCCATCAAGCTCCGACTTGGCCAGCCACACCGCCTGCCGGACGCCCCCCCGGCTCGTCAACCACTCTGCCGCCACGGCCGCCGCCCCGGCCGACATCCCGCCGACCTTCTCGGCGATCCACGCCAGTGCGCGCGCTGGGAAGAAGCCTAGCAGCGCGGTTGCGTAGTCGGCAAAGTGGGCGTCCATGGTGGGCAAACCCCTTAGGTAGGTGAGGCGCTTGCCTGCGGGGGAGAGGGCGAGGGAGGCAATTGTTGGGAAGAGGAGGAGGGCGTGGCGGAGGGGCGGGAGGGGCGGTGCTGGGCTGCTCGGGTCCTGCCTGTGTAGTTGTAGACTTTGGATGTGGCGGTGGAAGATGTCGACGCAGATGTAGGCGCCGATGGAGTGGCCCATGAGGATGACAAAGTCGTAGGGCTTTCTCTCCTTGGTGTCGCTCTCCTTGGTGTCCTCGCTCCGCTCGCTCTCCTTGGTGTCGCTCTCCTTAGTGTCGCTCTCCTTGGTGTCCTCGCTCCGCTCGCTCTCCTTGGTGTCGCTCTCCTTAGTGTCGCTCTCCTTGGTGTCCTCGCTCCGCTTCG
>AFQZ01001354.1:0-12465 GCA_000222935.2 Aciculosporium take MAFF-241224
GAGAGAGAGAGAGAGAGAGAGAGAGAACCCACGTTGGAGACTCCAGAGGTAACCTTGTCATCACCATATCTCATTTCCTCAGCCATCTTTCCTCCCAGGAGCACACGAATGTTTGACATGTACTCGGCTGCCGTGTACGAATACTTGTCCATTTGCGGCACATGAGCGGTATGGCCCAGTGATGGACCCTTGGGCAGAATGGTAACCTTGTAGAGGCGGCTGGAGCTGTCCTTCTCAAACAGTTGCACCAGCGCGTGGCCGGCTTCGTGATACGCCGTCATCTCCTTTTCCTTTTCCGTGACAACCATGGATTTCCTTTCAGATCCCATGGTGACCCTGTCAAAGGCCCAGTCCAGATCCTCCTTTGAGACCACCGTGGCTCTGGCTCTGCTAGCTCGTAGGGCCGCGAGATTCAGCATATTCTCCAGTTCGGCTCCGGATCGTCCGGGCGATCGTGCCGCGACGGCATCCAGATCCACATCCGGTGCAGCCTTGATCTTTTTTGCGTGGTGCTTCAGGATAGCCAAGCGACCACGAAAATCGGGAAGATCGACATTGATGTGGCGATCAAAACGACCAGGTCTCGTCAGCGCCTTGTCCAGCAGATTCGGCAGGTTCGTGGCGCCCATGATGATAATCTTGGTGTCTTGGTCGAACCCATCAAGCTCCGTGAGCAACTGGTTCAGCGTCTGCTTGGCGTGGGCCTGGTCTCTAGGATTGCGTTTTCCACCAATGGCGTCCAGTTCGTCGATGAAGATGATGGACGGCGACTTGTTCTTGGCGGCCGTGAAGAGGTCACGGACTCGCTTGGCACCCACACCAACAAACACTTCGTCAAATTCACTGCCAGACATGTAGAAGAAAGGCACGCCAGCTTCGCCAGCCACGGCTCGCGCGAGCAAAGTCTTTCCCGTTCCAGGAGGACCAACCAGAAGAACGCCCTTGGGCAGCTTGGCGCCCAAGTCGGAGAAGTTTTCGGGGTTCTTGAGAAATCCCACCACCTCCTGCAGTTCTTCCTTGGCCTCGTCACAACCGTGGACGTCACCGAATCGAGTTGTTTGTTTCTCGGCCTTGACCTCAGGATCTGCCTTGGCTCCGGGGACCCGTCGGAAAGTGCTCAAAGTCTCGATGAGAATAGTCACGGCAGCCAAGGAAAGGTATGTGAAGACAACGAACGTGGCAAAGAACTTGACCCAGCGGAAGATGAGGGACCGCGTCGACTCTTGGACGACAACGTGGATGGGTTCGGCCTTGCCACCCTTTGACGCGGATCCATATGAAGTACCTGAAACGGCGGCGTTGGCAATGGCCTGATCATGAGCGTTCCAATGGCCCCGGGTATACCCCGACGGCGCCGATGGCCCGGCAGTCGCGTTCGTCCCAGCATTAAGAGCAGCCAAGGCCTTCTTGTAGGCGTCTTCCGTCGCCGTATTCGAAGCAAATCGGCCCGACTGGTAGCGCTCGACGAGAATCCCAGGCATGTTGGCACGCAAAAGAAGCTGGTAGAAGGCATTTTGCATATTCGCATTGCCCGTGTTGCGATTGGCGGTCTCTTCGGCAGACGCCAGTTGATTGCGTGAGACGCCGCTAGACGAACCGGGAGCCGTTCCAAAGGCTCTAAGCTGCGTCGTCATGGACCTGCATGGCACCCGTTTTGCGACGAGGGGTTGCCAGTGAAACTTTGCGGTAAATCCTTGGGGCAGAATGATAGGCCGACGAAGCACGGGATTTGCGCATCGTAGACCAACCTGCGTCAACCCGGTAACCATTAGGAGACAGTTTGATGGCGCACACGCGTCGTATGGAGCGGCGAGGACAGGAACTGATGACATGGTCGAATTTCGAAGAAAGTCGGGCAGAGGACTCGATGGCGGCTTGACTGCGCCTTCACTGATGGGCGCCGGGTCGACAACGGCCGTGGCGGGTTGTGATGATTGTCGAATCGAGCGCATCGGCAATCCCCATGGCGCCGTCAACGTGTTTGCGATGGATGGCCAGGCCTCGGAGACGCTTGAAGCCATGCTCTGGAGGTAACCAAGTCAGCTAGCTAGCTGGGCGCTTTCTGCACGCGAGACAGAGGCAACAAGCAGGAATCGAAAAACTTACCGGCACGCCGTGAAAAGCCATCACCAAGACGCACGCCGCGGCAAACGGAGCGCACGGCGATGACGGCGTTGAGGCTTGGCTGATGGCAAGAAAGTGTGTATCGTGCAGAGATGTAGGAATGTAGGGGTGACAAGAGGTGTGAGAGTGAAGGGAAGGGACGGACACGGCCAAGAAGACTTCTTTCACCAGGTGCCAGGTGCCAGGTGCCAGGTGCCAGGTGACAGGTGCCAGGTGGTGCCAGGTGGTGCCAGGTGCCAGGTGCCAGGTGCCAGGTGCCAGGTGGTGCCAGGTGGTGCCAGGTGCCAGGTGCCAGGTGCCAGGTGCCGCCAGGTCAATTCTCGGGGCGCGTCGGCCTCAGAAGCCGCCTCAATCCTCAAGCAAAGCACAAGGCACGCTCGGCCAGCTAGTATGCTCTCCTGTTCCAAGGACAAGACAAAGCTCGGGATGTGTAGCCAAGTCACAATGGTGGAGTCGGAAAGTACGTGACATATTACGCATCTGATGGATGGCGGCAATCCCGTGCCAATAAAACTTGAGTTGGTCCAGCGCGTCATTAGTCATCAGCTGGCCGTTGCCTGCCTTCCCATTCGTTCTGCAACTCCGCACGAAATAGAAGAAGCACGTGGAACGTTGTCACGAATGGCCATGTGTTATTTTATTCCTAGATCGCACGTAGGCATCGAGAAGGACACAAGGGAATTTTACACAATGACGATGATGAGACAGGTACTGTTCACATGTATTGACCAATTGACCATACGGGTCAAAAGGGGGATGCACATCCCCTATGGGTGTGCTGTGCAATTTGCCTTATATGCCTGTATCCTCCCTCAACAACATGCTCCTCCATATAAAAAGCCACCATTCTCACACGACAGTTCAAGACATGGTCAAGCGCCAGCAACTCGATCAGATTTGAATCGCATCATCCATCTGTTGATTACAATGTAAACACTCTGATGTACAGTCTATAAAATGTCATACACCTTATGCAACTCCGAGGTCTCCGTCGACCTCTCGTAAAGCCATTATTGACAGTGGTATGAACCTCCTCCTCTTAGGTCAAGTGACATTGACATGATGCTTCGACCCATTGGTCCCCCACAAACGCGTCGTACTAAACATTGAGCGTATTTCGGCATGTTGTATGAATAAAAGAAAATAGCAACAATAGGGCAAAGAACAGCAGGGGAAGGCAAATATAATGACACCCGACCACCCCGGTCATGTGTATCCCAAATGGTATATCCGAACCATGAATAAATAACTGTGCCAGGTATGTAGTGTTTCACCAAAAACCGAAGCCGAAACCAAAAAAAGAAAAAGAAGAGTTTTACAAATACAGCAAGACAAGTATGCAAAAATACAGGCAAATTCGGTCGTGTGCGGTATCGAAAAATAGGACATGGGACTTGGGCGTTTTGAGCTTGCGTCCTTACATCGTCTCGACTCGAGAACTCGGCAATTGCAGGGTAGGGTCGTTGAACTCGATTTTGGGCCCCGAGTACATGTCGTATACGCCGGTGCCGAATGCAGGAATCTGTCCAATGGTGGTGACCTCGACGGGAGGCTGATACTGATAATCCCACCCGCCTTCGGAATGAGAGCCATGTGTCTGGGGCATGTGCTGAGAGTAGGGGCCCATGCTATTTGTCGACTCGATCGTGGTTGCTTCTGGCAGGCCATAGTTGGCCTGGGCAGCAGGCTGGTGCGTGTAGAGCCCATCTTGCACCATGGGGCTGTGTCCAGCAGACACGGGCGAAAAGCTGCTGGCCGGGCTACTGCTCAGTGAAGGCATGTTGCCAGTGCTGTACGCCACCTCCATAGGCCTGTCCACGTGTTGGCGAGGGATGTGATAGGCCGCGGGCACGTTTGTGTTCATGGTAGCAATGGCGGGATTGCTCTGGTCAATGACATAGAACGGTTGCTGAGACATGCTGGTGGAGCGCTGAATCATGTGCATGTTGGGGTCATGGCGATGGAAGTCGTGCATTTCGGCAGGCACGCCGTGTTGGTGAGCAATCTGGTGGCCCATGCCGAAAGGTGACATTTGCTGGCCAAAGTCGGCAAATGAGGCAGCTCGATGCATCCGGTGACCGGGAGCCATGGCGGGATGGGCCATAGGGCCTGGGCCTGACACTGACCAGGTCATGGTTGTCTGATCAGGGGTTGGGGGCGAGTCGCCCATGTCTGAGTCCGAGGTACAATCGTCAAGAATGTCATTGGGGTTCATTCCACGGTGATGAGATCGCCGTTGGTGCTTCACCATGGTGGTCTTTCGGCAGAAGCTGTTTTCCCGGTCATGTTAGACTCAGTGCAGTGTGACTTGGTTTGACATGGTAAGTGTCACTGACCTCTTCAGACATCCATCATGTGCACATTTGTAGGGACGCTTGCCCGTGTGAATGCGACGATGACGAGCGAGAGACGACGACTTGTCGACAAATGTTAGTCGACATTAAACAAGAAGGACAAGATGGATCAGTGACGGGACTTACATCAGAGAACCGCTTTTCACAGCCAATATGCTGGCACTGGTGAGGCTTCTCTCCGGTGTGAGTTCGAATGTGAACAGTCAGGGCGCTTCGCTGGATGAAGCTCTTGCCGCAGCCAGGTGTGGTGCAAGTATAGGGCCTCTCATTTGTGTGAATTCGATAATGTCGTTGCAAATCTGATTTGCGGTTGAAACTCTGCAATACATGTCATTGTTAGCTTTCTATGCCATTCATACAGTATCTGTTGAACTCAAATGCTCGTCAGTCTCGCCCGTACCTTGTTGCAAGATTCCCAGTCGCACTGAAAAGGCCGAGTAGTTGGCTCGTACTCCACCAGCTCCAACAGCTCCATTGTGAGTTTCTGCGTTTGTCGTTGAGACGCAAGTCCGGGAAGGTGTTGTGATGTCTTGGACAAGACAGGGGAGCTTGTCTGTAACAGCGTGAATGGATGAGGAGACAGAAAAGATTCCCAGACAGTTGCACGATGCGCGTTATGTCTTGAGGGCAAGCGAGGAGTGATGAAAAAGTATAAGTCGAGTTGTGAAAGTGGGTGAAGGAGAAGATGCCTTCGTAGGCGATGTATAAGTAGAAAAGAGTAATCAAGTTGAATCAAGGCTTGATAGACATCAGGCAGAGTAACAAGGCGGCGACGGAGATGTTATATACGATCGGAGACTAATAAGCAAGGATTAGGAACAAACAGGGGACACCGGAAGGAAAGAGAGGGGGGGGGGGGGTGTAAAATGCCTGAGTAGCGAGAGGCTACAGCAGATCCGCCGTGGTTTCTGACAGTATGCAGCGGGTGGCTCTTGGGAGTCGGTTCCAAGTACGACCCCCGTTATCCACCCCAGGTGTGGTGGATAGGACTTTAGGTGGGATTTTGGAACTTTGCGGGCTGTGCCACTCGAGCTGCGCTCGGGCATTGGACAACCAGGTACATGCTACACAAATCGGCGGCATCACTGGCAGGACCAGATGCTGGGAAAGAGTTGGTGGTTTCAGAGGTTGCGCAGAGGCTAGCCCCTTGGATGACTCAAGTACTGTATGTTGTACATGATGGAAAGGCGCTGGAGTCGATACGCTGGTTAACGCAGGCTCGATCAACGTCACGTAAGAACAAGGTCAATCGAGCTGGTTGGCCCTTGAGAGAAAACGCACCTTGTGGCCACAGCCGGTCATGCTTTTCTCTTCTCTTCTCTCCTCTTTTTATTTTTTCCGTCTTCCATTGCTTTGCTGTGGGCGTGTTGAAGATGGGGCTTGCTGGCGTGGCCCAAAACGGCTTGGAACGACTTTGGCTAGCTTCGGAAATTCGACACCGTTCCTCATACGTCGTCGAGAACAGGCCAGCCGGCCACCAAGAGGGGAAACACCACCGAGGACAGAAATGTGGGCAAGCTTGATCTCGCGGCAAACGATCCTTCAGCTCGCAGTCGATTGACTGACTCGAGAATAATCTCGCCGTTGACTATTGTAGCGCTAGGATAGAGAAAGTGAGAAGCTACTTGACGGCAAGAAGAGAGAAAGAGTCGCAACGAGGCGAAGGCCGAAGCTGGAGAGAATTTGTGCTGTGCTTCGGGGGGAGACGGGCGAGGCGACGAGGCGAGCGAATGCTGGGTTGAGCTGCTGCAGATGCTGCTGAAGGATGCGGAAATAATCAGACTGGCAGGATGTCGGCACAACCACACTGTCCTCCGGGGCGTATGTGCTGGTGCTGTATGCGTGCTGCTTCTCTGTGCCTTGTGAGACAATGAGAAGGGAGACGCATTGCATCGGGGCCCGTCCTCGGTAGTCCGCAGCAACCCAGCAAAAAGTAGCAAAGACGGCAGTGATTGCGGATGGAGAGGCGCGCTTCATGCATGAAAGACGCGGTTAAGTCGGGCTGTGGCAGTCCGTCTTGTCCATGTCCATGTCCATGCCAGGGTCGCGACTGCCCTGCACTTCCCGATGACAGGGGCAGGTCGGCAGGCTCGCAGCAGCACGTCCCTTCCCTATCAAGGCCTACCACCCCCTGTCGAGCACCTGAGGTGCCGAGCAATCGGGAAGGAACAGGCACAGGCGACTGGACGCCACACGCCAGCAACACCGCCCGGGCTGCAGCACCACCGTCGGCCTACTTTGCGACGTCCCCTAGTGCTGTACATACGCCATGTACCTACCTACTTACTAGGTACTTGGGTACCTACCTAACCCAAGGTAGGTAGGTAGGTACCTAGGTAGGACGTAGGTGCCATGTACAGTATATCCATGAAGTACCTAGGCATGTGGCATATAGCATGTAGCATGGAGGAGACGTCTCGTCTTCCGCCGCCTTGAACAGGAGGCAAGGATTACAGTACCTACTTCACATGAATTGCTCCCTAGGCCTAGAATGGCCACTCTTCTACCAAACGTCATGGACGGGCCTTTCATCCATGCAGGTTCCTGGAGTTCAGACATCTGGTAGCAAATCATAATGGCTGTCAAGACTTTGTGCTTCTTGTTCCACGTGCATCCGCGCCTCCGCGCCTTGAGAGGACCGAGAGGAGAGGCTTAGCGTTCAAGATAGCGCCTTGCCACGTTGGACTTGACCACACGCCTAGTCATCTGTTTTGCCCAAATGCACCACGAGCGCAATCAGAATCAATTTGATCCATGCCCTGCTCCAAAACTGTGCAATGATCATTATGCAGGTAGAGCCCTGCTGCCAAGCTGTCGATTCTCGGCCGACTGCAGCGGAGCTGTCGAGGTGCACGTACCGCATTGTGTCTTTGTATGCGTACTCCGCTTCATCATCTGGCATCAGCCCGACATTTTATCAACGAGGCCGTCTATTACATACCAGGTTCATCTTTGCTGTTCCGTACGGTATGTACAAAGCGGTGCGAAGCTTTGGTGGTGGAGCCTGCCTTTTCTCTATTTCTTTATCTTTATCTGTATCTTTTTCTTTTTCTTTTTTCTTTCTTTTTTCTTTCTTTTTTCTCTTTTTCTCTTTTTCTCTTTTTTCTCTTTTTTCTTTTTTTCTTTTTTTCTTTTTTCTTTTTCTTCTTTTTCTTCTTCTTCTTCTTCTTCTTCTCTTTTCTTTTAATCTTGGCTTTGTTTTTTATAAAAGGCTTTTTTTGCCCATATTTGTCCAAGAGTGGCCTTGAGTGTGCGGAGAAACGAGAGAGAGAAAAAGAAACAGAAGCTACGCTTAGCCTGAGACGCATCTAGTGCGGGGTGCCAAGGAACGAAGGAAGGAGCCGCAACAGCCAACGTCAAAAGCAGTTGAGCACATCATTTATCAAATTATCAATACATCCATATGTACAACGTCTGGGGGAAGGAGGCAGCGGCAGCGCCGGCAGGAGCAGACAGAGGCAGGCAAGTGGGGCCATGACCAAGCTCGTCATCGTCAGCGTGATAAAACCGGCGCCACGGTTTGTGCAACTCTATCGGAGCTGCATGTGCCACTACGCTGAGTGAAGCTGACCGACGAACTCAACCCATTTGGTCTACATATGACCAACCACTGTTCCGCCAAGAAGAGTCCGCCGTCCTTCTAATTCCTTCAATTTACATATCGACGAAAAGTCACATAACGTATAGAATACGGCATACGGCCTACGGGCGGCCAAGTGGCCCGCACCGACGTGGGCTGTGTCAATTGTTTCCCTAGCAGCGACACGAAGGATCACGTTTCTGGTATCTACGGTGAGCGGGTCGCCCTTCACCAACCAGATTGAAGGAGAGCAACGTCAGGGACATGCCTATGGATCGCACTCCAAACTCATCAAAGGTGCAAAAAACGGTTTGTTGTTCTTTGCAAAACGCTGCAGCCTCGTTGACTCGCGGGGTTTGCCCCGCCCCAAAAAAAAACCAACCAGCCAGTCAGCCAGCCAGCCAGGGAAAAAAAACGTGCTCAAAGGTTCCACCATGATTTGCTTATGGGCGGTGGTGTTTGAGCTCCCATGTATGTTTATACATATCACTCACTCAATCATTGACTGACTGGCAAGAGGGCAACGGACGGTCACGGTCCGTTCTCAGAAATCATCGGCTAAATTGAGAACAGACATGTCATGGACGCCCTGCTGTCGCGCAGCGGCCAAGGGCATGCGATTCGATGACGCCAAGATGGCCTCCGTCATTTACGGTAATAGCTCGACCGCCAGGACCTAGGAGATACAAGGGGGGCACCGTTCCATTAGGGCAATTCGTATTCTTTGGTTGGATTGGATTGGATTGGATCCCCATTTCATGTCTCCTGCGAGCATCAGCCTATCTTGGTCCGGCAGCCACATGTCCCGAAAGCTTGGCTCGGGTCAGTCCAAACGGCGACGGTCTCTGCGCTAGAATCTTGGATAAGACGTGTTGCGATAACCTCTTGAATGGACATGAACTGTGGAGACGTGCAAGACTGTAACGGGAACAGGAGGAAGACGGAAAAAGAACCAAGGTCTAATATGCATACACTGCTCATATCAAAGGCGCAACAGCTGCAACACGGCAGCACGATTTACGCTGGATTAGCCTCATCGGGCTATTGGGGGCAGGCTGCTGGCAAGATGATGTACACACACAAACCTTGGGTCCGGGGGGGGTTGCGAGGGGGACCTCATCTAAGGTAAGGGTGCTGTTATAGGGGCATAATTGCTGTAGGGCTAACTATACTGTAGATCGGGCGAATTGCCGAGGCTGATGCTAATCCTAGCTTTCAACTTCCCTGTCATGTTTATCTGTGTATCGATTGGCATTTGCTATTACATTGGCCTCGGGTCATGCTCCTGGCGCAAATGTCAACAAGCTGATGTACATGTGTAGAGACTCCTCCAGGATCCCCCGCAAAACTGCAGACTTGGTCCCGGTTTCAGGCCTCGTCTTCCCTGTGCAGTCTCGATTGCTTGGACAGTCGCAGAGTCAAAGTGGGGTCGCCTAGCGCGGCTCAGGTGAAATGCACAGATTGGAGAGGCAACATCAGCATTGCCGTGCCCATCCGCAGAATGCATTCCTGTGCATCTACCGAGCTCGTCGTTGCGAAGCTTGGGCCTACGACCCCCGTTCCCCCAGAGAGATTTGAAACGATTCCAACGGGGATTCGAGCAAGGGTCCGACTTGTTGACCTGAACTAAAGTAACCTGACCTGAAGCGAACTAAAGACGACGGACAGGACGCGACCTGGGATGCACTGCATGAGAAACCGTCAGCAATTGTCCGGCAGTGACACAGAGATTTGCATTGTGATGGTGGCGACACGGGCGCTCTGCGAATCGGGAAATAGCTACGTGTGCGCATGTTGTATGCGCTTTGCAACAAAGGGTGTACATAAACTGTGTACATGTGCACACATGCACATGGACGTCGCATCGGCATCTCTCCCGCCCCGGGGGGTTGCGCCTTTCAAATCCTTCAGCAATGGAATCAATTGCCTATAATAGCAATTGCGCAGTGGCGGCCTAAACGGAACGGAACGGGATGGTCCCCCCAACACAGCACAGCACAGTCAAGTACATGGACGACTGCCACGGACGACTGCCACGGACGACTGCCTTCTCAAACGCGCAACGTCTGGGCGCAAGCCGAGCCAGGGCGATGGCACCAGAGCCTTGCTGGCAACCTCCAGATGGAGGCGGCGCCTGGGACTCGGACGGCCACGGGCACCACCAGACACAGACACAACAAACACATGGCTGGCCCGGAGGTTCCCGTGAAGCCAAGTGGTGGGTGGCGGTTTAGTTTTGACAGTCTGAGGCTTAGCATGTTGCGACGACACATGTACGGACCCCGTGGCCTTGGGTCGAGGTGGGTTGCAACCCACAGCCATCAAGTTGACGCCCGTCTACCCATTCCCGGTTCTGGATTCTGGACAAGACAGAGAAAGGATTTGCGACAGGTGGAGACTTGGGATAGCCCGTACGGTGACAGGGGGTGCAGATGGCGCATTGGTCTGTCTTTGGACGCTCACATCATTGGGGTCGCTGTTGCAAGCAAGATTCCGGTTGCTTGCCGTCATGGCAATGGCGCGGATATGTCATGTAACCACCTAAATGTGAGTACAGCAAAGCGCGTCGTCATTGAGGATAAAGCCACCAAGCCTGGGGCTATGCTCTTTATTTTGTCCCCAAACAGGCCAGTCATGGAGGTGCAAGGCCAGGACCGGTTTCGGTTTTCCGGCCAGTGGTAAGCAACAAGACACTTTTCTTCCTCTCTGCTCGTCTTTTCTTTCCCAACTCCGCTTCTCCTCATTGCTATTCGATTTGTCATGATGGCACTAAAACAGAGGGGACAGGGATGCACACATCACCACGGCATCGATACTACATGGGACAGGCACAAAAACCCCTGACGTTGCTGCCCATCTCTGGATGCAGAGAAGAGGAAGGAGAAGGAAGAAAGAAGACTATCCCCTCTACCAAGTAGGCACGTACCTATCTTGGGGACGTATTCCACCATCCGTAGATGGGCTGCCAAATACTTCACCGTCGACCCCTGGCCGGCCCCATATCGATAACACAAGTAAACAGGCATGTTGACTCGCCTGAATGCCTTTTGGCGTCTCGCCCCTCCACTTTATCCATGGACATGTGTGCAAGACCAGGCTACCGCCGTATCGAGACAGGGTTGCGATTTGATGATAATCGTCGCGGATACTGTCGATAGACAAAGACTTTGACCATGACCCCCATGCTCGGCCGATTACCTGGAATTGATTGAGGGGCCTCTGGCAAGGGTCCAGGAGGAAAGGGTAGAGCAGACGGAGTGAATCCGAGACTTGTGATGTGCATTTGGCAGGTGAGTATGTACACACATATGTACTACCTCGGCAGATTGGTGGTCGCTTGCTGTTCTAACCGACAGATTTTGTGCATATGATGGTTCGGGTAGAGCTGTTTCAGGGGCCACACTGGCAAACTCGCGCACTCACTGGCTCTGCCTCGTGGTCGACGCGGGCTACGCCATTCCACCCACCAAATGATGCATCATGCCATCTTAGGCTGAGCTTGGATGAATTTGAAAGAATGGCGCACGCCGTCAATAGCGCCTGGTGCCCTTTTCTTCCAAGACCGGTCTCTCGTCGCGTGGCTAAATGTTTCTTTCACGGAATCACGGCCCGACAGCCACGCAACGACGCCGCGCTTGAACGTGTATGGCTAACTAGGTGTACAGTTTGTTGCTCTGCTTCTATGTGACCAGTCCTGCACAGCCGCGGGTTACTCCTAGCCTCGGCCAAAGACGTCGCAGATGAAGGCTGATTCTGCTCAATTAGGAAAGACATGACGAAAAAGGCCAACATGGGAATGACTCGGTGCAAGCACTACGCTCTGTACATGTATGTGTGCATGGTTCCTTTCGTCTGATTCACCACACCACGCCCGAGTGAGATGTCAACCATTGAAAAGCCACGACATTGGCTCCTTTCCAACTTGCGACCCGGGAGCCAAAAAAGACCAAAACCAGGCCCGCACGGCCAGTTGGACGATGTTGAAGACGACGACTTTAGTCGAGGAGAACGGTAGTAGCAAGATGCTCACGGAAACCTGAAACAGAGGGACGCGGTTTTTTTTTTGGGGGGGGGTTTTTGCCCCCAAGAACGTGCGGCCACGTGGTGGGTTGCTGTATCAGAGGGGAAACACTTGTTGAAGCCAACGGGTGCCAAGGAACGCCACAATGGTGATGGCTTGGTAGCAGCAGTATTACTTGTGTGGGTGGGTTTTTTTGGTCTCTTCTTCTTCTTCTTCTTCTTCTTCTTCTTCTTCTTCTTCTTCTTTGTTTAAAAAGAAGAAGACTGACTCTCTTTCAAGGACTATACTCGAGTGGCAGACAATGTCAATATCAGCCGTTGTTTGTCTGTCAAGAAACACACACACACACACACACACACACACACACAC
Source organism: Aciculosporium take MAFF-241224 (assembly GCA_000222935.2). Taxonomy (NCBI): domain Eukaryota; kingdom Fungi; phylum Ascomycota; class Sordariomycetes; order Hypocreales; family Clavicipitaceae; genus Aciculosporium; species Aciculosporium take. The sequence goes on from AFQZ01001354.1 coordinate 12,449, forward strand.
AACAACACAAGACGAAA
>AFQZ01001353.1:0-12473 GCA_000222935.2 Aciculosporium take MAFF-241224
AACAATTGTCATTAAGGTAATCACGAAGGGTATACTTAAGGTTGTTATTGATTTTGTTAAAAGTATCCTTAGTCTAGTTTTCGTAATCTTGTTAGAAGTTAATAAGGAGATCACGACCTTTTCCTTTATTAAGAATATAATAGTGGAGTGTGTAGGCAATACGGTTATTAATATCTTGTTCAGTGGCTGTATTGACATTAATGTTATTAACTAACCTGGTCTAATTTATGGATATAATTAGACAGTGCTTATAAAGTTTTTGAGGTAGGGAACTCTTTAGAAGTTCTTTTCTGTAGACGTCTTTCTGGAGTTGTTTATTAAAGTCTTCCATTTTTCCTTAGCTTGACGATATTTTTGGTGTTTTAGGCTTTGTGTTCAGTACTAATTAAAGCAGTTGGCATTGGTTGATTCTCCGTGAATGACGGTGAAGATCTGGTTTTAATTGTAGATAAGTAACAGTTGATAATGAGGGAGAAGATCTATAAGAGTTAAGTCTTCTTATGATTGTGAATGATTTAACAATTGATAATCGAAGAAATAATCCTTTGGTTAGCATAACATCGGAATTTCTTGTAGTTATATAAAGTAAAAGCATTTAGATAAGTCTCTTCTGGGTGTGACCTAACAAATCTGTAGTTATTAGCAACCACTGATCAGTGTTGGTAGCGCTCAGGTTATAAGTATGCTGCAGTACAAATGTAGGGGGGGGGGGTTTAATATTTAATTCATCTATATCTCTAAAAGAGGGGAAGAAGCAGGCTATGATGCGGAGGTATGGTGTTATGGCCACGGTATGGCCCCAGGTCACATGACCTGTGATCCAGCTAATTAGGGTGTGTGCATTCTGTGTGCAACCCACAATTCCTGGTTAATGCGGCGTATCCCTTCCATCATCCATACGAGCGATTCCGACATTAATAATACATTTAAACTTATTATCTAAAGCTAACTAAAGCAGGATAAAAGCAGATAAGGTAAAGCTAAAAAGCGCCTTATTAATAGAATTAAAGCACTAAGGTATTATTAACAGAGTAATATAAATAACAAATAGTATAGGTTATAGTAAATTTTATTAACTCTGCTGCTATATAGTAAACACTAGGGAAGAACTAATTCTAGGGATAGACTAGGCTATAGACTATAAGCTAAAAGTACTATTATAAACATTAGGTTATTAAAGACACTTGGTAATAAAAGAATGCTTAAAGCTAGTTACTAGCTTAGAATAGATTTACTATATAAAAAAAGCAGTAGGTATAATACTAATCCTTAGCTAATATATAGTATAACTATTTATTTTCTAGGGAGAGCTAGATAAAAATAAAATAAGTAAAGAGGTTACTATAAAGGCACTTTTACTAAAATATAAAGAATTTATAAATATGTTTTTAAAGGAGTTAGCTAGTAGGCTACTCTCTTTAGAAGAGAAAACTTATATAGTAGAATTAACAGAAGGAGAAATGCTACTATAAGGGCTAATTTATAACCTAGTAGAGAAAGAGCTATAAGTTCTCTATAAATACTTAGTAGATATATAAAAGAAAGGCTAGATAAGAAGATTAATAAGTCTAGCAGGAGTACTAATCTTATTTATACTAAAAAAGAAAGGCTAACTATACCTTTACATGGATTATAAAGGCCTTAATAGGGTTACTAAGAAGGATAAGGCCTCTCTTTCCCTTATATTAGAATTATTAGATAAATTAAGAGGAGTAATAATTTATATAAAGCTAGACTTAAAAGATGCTTACTACTAGATACATATCCGTAAGGGCAATAAGTAGAAGATAGCTTTCTAATGCTAATTATTATTATTCATATACGCTAGGTAGTTAGAGCCACTAACTAGTCCATCAACTAACTTCTTAATATAGGAAAAACCCTAAGATGGGGAGAAAACCCATATTCTTCTATATAGCTCCTGCTAAGCCTCTGGTATAGAGTTTTTATTATTTCTAACTATTAGTATAAGATATCTGCTAGTTCCCTAGAACTGCAGATAATAACAGAAGTATGGTTATGCTTTATATAAAAGGTTAGTATGTTAGTAAAAACCCCCTATAAGCACCTCCCCTCCTAGTCTAGCTCTTTCTCCTCTATCCTATTATTTCCGTTACCTCTAGTCCCTTTCTTAGCCTTGTTATTATGTATCTGCTACGCCTTACTAAGCTCCTCCGCCAACCTGTACTACTAAAGTTGCCTAGTTAAAAGCACCTACTTTACAATATTTAGTACTAGCTTTTTATTATTAAGCACCGCCCTAAGTTCCTATAGATCTCTTATTATAGGCACTGCTAGAATTAGTCTTAAATAGTTATATTCTAGGCATAATAAGATAAGGTAGTAGATATCCTTATCTTCTCCCTAGTATTAATATATTAGTAAAGTTACCTTAGGCACCTATCTGTTATAAAGGAAGGCATTTAGCCCTATTTTTTCTGTTTAAAGCTAAACTAGGGCTATAGATTTATACTTAAGCAGGCTATTATAAAGCTTTACTATCTTTTTTATACTCTTAAAGTTAGGTTCCTTATTTATTGCTATTACTTTTACCTGTTCTCTTCTCACCTAAGCCTTATGCTTCTGCTAGATCCACTGTTTTTCCCACTCCCTCTCTAATTCCTATTTAGCTATAAGGCTGCTAGTAAGGGGGGGGGGGGCATTAGGAAACGCCTTATAGTAATTACGTCGGCAGCCTCTTCCTTAGTATTATAGCTGTAATGCTATTAAATTACAGGCCTGCTATATCTTCTTGCCTATGCTACTATCCTTAAGTCTTTAGTAGAATTATTATTTAATGTAATTAAGGTATAAATCCACTAGCAGCACTGCTGCTTCTGTCTCTAAGAGTATTACTAGTGTTGCCTTATACGCCCCTATAACCCGCCTTAAGCATTTATTCTGTTCCCTTATAAATGCCTTTATTACCCCCTATACTACCCCTTCTAGCTTGCTGTGGGTATAGTATATCCTAGCTCTATAGGCTATTGTGCTTCTTATTACCTGTATATAAAGGGATCTTGCATACTTTAGTTGGCATCCCTATGTAAACACAGCTAGTGCTATAAGTGCTAACTTCTGCTATAACAATTTAGCATTTACCTTCTCTATATAGGTTAACTAATAAAGCTTCTAGTGAATCTAAACCCCTAGGAATCACGCTAATTATGTCGGTTATATTGTTGCTCTTTTAAGTTAGATCATTATTATAATCGCCTGCCTCCTCCTTATAAAGTACATTAGCTTGCTCTTCCCTGGGTTAAACCTTAGCTTATACTCCTTTAACTACTCCTTATATATTCTTTAGGCTCTTTTTAGTTATACTTTTGTCTCCTCTGCTGTTTTTTTATATATTATAATGTTTATATTATCCAAGAACTCTAACATTAACGTTAATTCTGCCGCTGCTAGTCTTTAATATAATAGCATATTATTATTCATGTACGCTAGGTAGCTAGAGCCACTAACTAGTTCATCAACTAACTTCTTAATATAGGAAAAACCCTAAGATAGAGGAGAAAACCTATATTCTTCTATATAGCTCCCGCTAAGCCTCTGATATAAAGTCTTTATTATTTCTAACCATTAGTATAAGATATCTGCCAGTTCCCCGGAACTGCAGATAATAACAAAAGTGTAGTTATACTTTATATAAAAGGTTAGTATATTAGTAAAAACTCCCTATAAGCACCTCCCCTCCTAGTCCGGCTCTTCCTCCTCTATTCTGTTATTTCCGTTGCCTTTAGTCCCTTTTTTAGCCTTGTTATTACATATCTGCCACGCCTTACTAAGCTCCTCCGCCAACCTATACTGCTGAAGTTACTTAGTTAAAAGCACCTACTTTATAATATTTAGTGCTAGCTTCTTATTATTAAGCGCTGCCCTAAGTTCCCGCGGATCTCTTATTATAGGCACTGCTAAAATCAGTCTTAGATAGTTATATTCTAGGTATGACAGAATAAGGTAGTAGATATCCTCGTCTTCTCCCTAATATTAGCATATTAGTAAAGTTACCTTAGGCACTTATTTGTTATAGAGAAAGGCATTTAGCCCTATTTTTTCTGTTTAAAGCTAAACTAGGGCTGCAGATTTATACTTAAGCAGGCTATTATAGAGCTTTACTATCTTTTTTATACTCTTAAAGTTAGGTTTCTTATTTACTGCTATTACTTTTGCCCGTCCTCTTCTCACTTAAGCCTTATGCCTTTGCTAGATCCACCGTTTTTCCCACTCTCTCTCTAATTCCTGTCTAGCTATAAGGCTGCCAGGGAGGGGGGGGGGGGGCATCAGGAAACGCCTTATAGCGATTACATTAGCAGCCTCTTCCTTAGCGTCGTAGCTATAATGCTATTAAATTACAGGCCTGCCATATCTTCTTGCCCATGCCACTATCCTTAAGTCTTTAGTAGAATCGTTGTTTAATATAATTAAGGTACAGATTCACTAGCAGCACTACTGCTTCTGTCTTTAAGAGTGTTACTAGTATTGCCTTATATGCCCCTATAACCCGCTTTAAGCATTTGTTCTGTTCCCTTATAAATGCCTTTACTACCCCCTATACTACCCCTTCTAGCTTACTATAAGTGTAGTATATCCCAGCTCTATAGGCTATTATGCTTTATATTACCTATATATAAAGGGATCTCGCACACTTTAGTCGGCATTCCCACGTAAACGCAGCCAGCGCTGTAAGCGCTAATTTCTACTATAATAATTTAGTATTCACCTTCTCTATATAGGTTAACTAATAAAGCTTCTAGTAAATCCAAACCCCTAGGAATCACGCTAATTATATCGGTTATATTGTTGCTCTTTTAAGTTAGATTGTTATTATAATCGCCTGCCTCTTCCTTATAAAGTATATTAGCTTGCTCTTTCCTAGGTTAAACCTTAGCCTATACTCCTTTAACTACTCCTTATATATTCTCCAGGCTCTTTCTAATTATACTTTTGTCTTCTCTGCTGTTTTTCTATATACTATAATGTTTATATCATCTAAGAACTCCAATATTAACGTTAATTCCGCCGCTGCTAGTCTTTAATATAGTAGCATAATATAAAGCAGGAAGAGGATAGGAGACGCCAGTAACCCTTGCAGAACCCCTGTAGTAACTTAGATTTCCTTAGTAATATGTCCGTTAAACGCTAATTATGCTCTCCTTTTTAACGTAAAGCCCTATGCCTATCTAGCCATTTACCCTAGTAGTTCTAACTCCTTTATAGTGCAGATTAATTGTTTATAGCTAACAGTGTCAAACGCCCTAGTAATATCTAGCTATAGTAATAATGCTATTCCCTAGTAATGCCATGCTATTTTCACAACCTTTTTTAGTATACTTAGTACTATCTCTATTAATCTGCCAGCCCTATTACCTATCTATATATCCGGTAGTATATAGCCTTCCTTTACTATAATAGTAATCCTCCTTATAATAGCTTTCTTAATCACTTTACCTATTATGTTTAACAGCAATATCGGCCTCTACCCCCCTGGTCTGCCTAACTCCTTAAGGGACTTCTTAGGTTTATATAGAATTACTACCTTTGCTTATTAGAAGGAGGCCGGATAATATCCTAAGCCATAGCAAGCATTTGCAAGGCATGTTAAACACAATATTAAGGCCGCTCTGCATAGCTTAAGGAAACCCGTTAGCAGCTTATCCGGTCCTAAGGCTTTCTAACTTGCTATATTCTTTATAACCTCTTTAATTTCCTCCTCTGTAAACACAGGAACTACCTAATCATTATTATAGTATCTTATCCCCTCCTCTGCCTTTAGACCTAAAGCCCTAGCTATAGATAGAGGGAAGAACTTCTCTGTAAATGCCCTTGCCTTACCCTTATATATAACCTCTACTATCTCCTCCCTGCTATTATCTCCTAGCCGGGTTAGTAGTAGGACCTATTGCCTTTTAGGAGAAAGTCCACTCTATAGCTAGGCCTAATGCTCTAGGGTCTAAAGACTCCCTTTAGACCTGGATAACTTGCTAACTGCCTGTTACTAGCTACTTCTCTTTTCCTCTAAGATAACATAATTCTGTTTTTTTATAGCTTCTGTTAAGGCCTGCTATGCTTCCTGCGTCTGTTGTTACTGCCACTGCCTATTAGCATGTCTTGCCTCTGCTATTACGTCCCTTACCCTTTTATTTCACTAAGGCTGTGGTTTGCTATGCCCTTAAGGTTGCTTAGGTGCTGCTATATTAGCTATCTCTATAAGCTATTAGGTAAGCTACTGTATATAGTTATTAATTTCTTACTAGTTATACAGCAGAAGCTCTAACCCCTTCTTTCTAAGCCTGTTTAAAGCCTCTGCTATAATAAGGTTCTTATCTGCTATCCTCTAACCCTGGACCAACCCTGGGCTATTGCTTAATTCCTTATTTGTTCTAATGCTAATAAGCTGGGGCATATGGTCAGATCCGGCGATTTCCACTAGCCCGATGAATTTAACACTAACGTTGTGGGTGGTCTATGTATAGTTAATAGTGCTGTCCCTGCTACTATGTTCTCTCCTTATTACTTCCCTAAACAGCATAGCTAGGCCGAGTTACTACCTTATTATAAATTCTAATATCTTATTATGCCCTAGAGATGTTTAGCTGAATCTGTCCTATAAGGGGTGATATTAGTTAAAGTCCCTTATAAACACACTCTAGCCCTTTGCCTAGGTATCGGCAAAGTGTTATAAAGGCGTCTGCTACTCCCTTTTATAAGCCGGGGAGTAGATGTTATATATCTCTACTCTATATAGCTTAACACTATACTAATCCTCCCCCCTCCTTATAGTCTAAAGTCCTATCTTAACCTTTTAGTATATATAAATCGCCGTTCTTTTGCTATATATTACTAATATATAGTGTCCTTAAGATAGATTTAGTAGTATACTATTATAGCCTCCTGGTTCCTAGATAGCTATTACCTTAGGGCTAATGTTATGCCCTAACGCTAGATATACTAAATTGCTTTTCTTCTGTGTATTCTAGTACATAACCTTAATTATGTACTTTATTGTGTGCTTTAGAGCACCCTAGTTGGGCTGGCTCTGGTATTATTTAGCCCTTTAGTCGGCTATAGAAAGGCTAGTATTATGCCTTTCTCTGCTAGTTTTTATCGTCCTAATCTTAGCTTATAGGTTTATCTTATAGAAGGGCCCCTTAGTTATATGCTCCTTTCTCTTAGCTGCCTCTCTGTTAGTCCCCCGGTTTCTTCTCCCTAATAGCCCTTGCCTATGGTAGCTATTGCAACCTCCAACTAATGGTTGCAGAAGAATAGCGGCCTTATAGTATAAGCCTCCCTAGCCTACTGCTATCTCTTATTGCTTACTAAGCATAGTTAAGACTATACTGGATGTGCCCCTGCATAATTTAGGTATCTCTCCCATACCTTACCTATTAACATTAGGCAAGTCCTCTCTCCCTTAGGGTGTTTTCTAGTAGTATACCTACTATATCTTACTTTCTCCTTATAGTATTTAGTAATATATCTAATCTTATAATAGTTATAATATTGCTTTAGGTGGATTATCTTGTTATATAGCTTAGCGTTAAAAATCTTTGCTTAGTATACTATTCCCCTATAGCATAGTTGGTTTGCTGCCTTGGTGCCCTTAACACTAACCACTAATGGTACCCTTATTGCTGTTTCTCTTGGCTTTTATACTATTATCTTTACTATATTTAATCTATTCTCCTTTTTAATGTTCTTCCTTATATCCTTAATCATAATGTGGTTTGTTAATTATGTTAGGAATCCCTTAATAATTACACTAAACATCTTCCTATTTACTTCCGCCTTAGGTCTAAAGGCAACTCCTACCCAGGCCGTGTTTTCCTTTTATTTCCTCTCTGCTTCTATAAATATAATAACTATATCTTTACTTTATAATTAGCGTGCTACTACTGCCTTCTTTATACTAATAGCACTGTTTACTGCCTTTATAATCTCTCCTAGCAATCTGTTCCTAACTGCCTTACTAATAGTGCTTCCCTTTACTAGTGCTTTCTAGTAATAGCAGGCTGGTATTACTATACCCTCCGTTCAGGCTAAAGGTATTATTATATTCTGCCCTATAACTCCACAAGCCGCAATATTTGCCTAAGTCCCCCTAACTACTAATCTAGTCCTATAAACAGCCTTTATTACCTCCTTAACTGCCTTCTTAACCGTGGTTTCTACTCTGCTGCTAACTGCTTTTATAATTAAGGCCTATAGGCCTCCCATGTCAGTTCTTGCTTAGGCTATTTTCCCTCCTACATTTATAGTAATTTATATAAAAGTTCTAATAAAAGCCTATACTTTTATTATTTCTGCCTTTAGAATAACTTTTATTATTAATTCCTTTAGTAATTTCATTTTATTCTTTAGTTTTTCTTATACTACTATTACTCTGGGATTCTCTCCTTAATATTACGTTTCTTCCTAAGTAGTGCCTTATCCTTTATTAGTTATAGATCTATATAAAAATTTGTTAATTATTGCACCCCTTACGCTACTTACTTCCCTTATGTAATGCGCCATTACTAGAGGGGGTAATTAATAATGAGGAATCCGATTCTATGCTTCTTTTTCGTTTTAGGCGTAATACCGCGTCGTAATATAATAGCATAATATAGAGCAGGAAGAGGATAGGAGACGCCAGCAACCCTTGCAGAACCCCTGTAGTAACTTGGATTTCCTTAGTAATACATCCATTAAACGCTAATTATGCTCTCCTTTCTAACGTAAAGCCCTGTGCCTATCTGGCTATTTACCCTAGCAGTTCTAACTCCTTTATAGTGCAGATTAATCGTTTATAGCTAATAATATTAAATGCCCTAGTAATATCCAGCTATAGTAATAATACTATTCCCTAGTAATACTACGCCGTCCTTATAACCTCTTTTAGCATGCTTAGTGCTACCTTTATTAATCTACTAGCCCTATTACCTATCTGTATGTCTAGTAGTATATAGCCTTCCTTTGCTATAATAATAATCCTCCTTATAATAGCTCCCTTAATTACTTTGCTTATTATATTTAATAGTAATATCGGCCTCTACCCCCCTAGTCTGCCTAACTCCTTAGGGGACTTCCTAGGTTTATATAAAACTACTACCTTTACTTATTAGAAGGAGGCTAGATAATATCCTAAACTATAGCAAGCATTTATAAGGCGTGTTAAACATAATATTAGGGCTGCTTTATATAGCTTAAGGAAACCTATTAGTAGCTTATTTAGTTCTAAGGCTTTTTAACTTACTATATTCTTTATAACCTCTTTGATTTCCTCCTCTATAAACACAGGAACTACCTAATTATTATTACAGTATCTTATCCCCTCCTTTACCTCTAGACCTAAAGCCCTAGCTATAGATAAAGGGAAGAACCTCTCTGTAAATACCCTTGCCTTACCCTTATATATAACCTTTACTATCTTCTCCCTACTGTTATCTCCTAGCCGGGTTAGTAGTAAGACCTATTGCCTTTTAGGAGGAAGTCCACTTTATAGCTAGGCCTAATGCTTTAGGGTCTAAAGACTCCCTTTAGACCTGGATAACTTGCTAACTGCCTATTACCAGCTACTTCTCTTTTCCTTTAAGATAACATGATTCTGTTTTTTTATAGCTTCTGTTAAGGCCTACCACGCTTTCTGTATCTATTATTGCTACTACTACCTATTAGTATATCTTGCCTTTACTATTACATTCCTTACCCTTTTATTCCACTAAGGCTGTGGTTTGCTATGCTTTTAAGGTTGCTTAGGTGCTGCTATATTAGCTATCTCTGTAAGCTATTAGGTAAGCCACTATATATAGTTATTAATTTCTTACCAGTTGCACAGCAGAAGCTCTAACCCCTTCTTTCTAAGCCTGTTTAAAGCCTTTACTATAATAAGGTTCTTATCCGCTGTCCTCTAACCCCGGACTAACCCTAGGCTGTTGCTTAATTCCTTGTTTATCCTAATACTAATAAGCTAGGGTATATGGTTAGATCTGGCAATTTCTACTAGCCTAATAAATTTAACATTAACATCGTGGGTGGTCTATATATAGTTAATAGTGCTATCCCTACTGCTATATTCTCTGCTTATTACTTCCTTAAACGGCATAGCTAGGCCAAGTTACTACCTTGTTATGAATTCCAATATCTTATTATGTTCTGGAGATGTTTAGCCAAATCTGTCCTATAAGGGGTGATATTAGTTAAAGTCCCCTATAAACATACTCCGGCCCTTTACCTAGATATTAGCAAAGTGTTGTAAAGGCATCTGCCACTCCCTTTTATAAGCCAGGGAATAAATGTTATATATCTCTACTTTATATAGCTTAATACTATACTAATCCTCCCCCCTTCCTATAGTCCAAAGTCCTGTCTTAACCTTTTAGTGTATATAAATTACTATTCTTCTGCTATATATTACTAATATATAGTATTCCTAAGATAGATTTAGCAGTATACTATTATAGCCTTCTGGTTCCTAGATGGCTATTACCTTAGGGCTAACATCATGCCCTAACACCAGATATACTAGATTGCTTTTCTTCTGTATATTCTAGTATATAACCTTAATTATATACTCTATTATATGCTTTAGAGCACCCTGGTTGGGCTGGCTCTGGTATTGTTTGGCCCTTTAGTTAGTTATAAAAAGGCTAGCATTATGCCTTCCTCTGCCGGTCTTTATTATCCTAATCTTAGCTTATAGGTTTATCTTATAAAAGGGCCCCTTAGTTATATACTCCTTTTTCTTAGCTGCCTCTTTATTAGTCCCCTGGTTTCTTCTCCCTAATAACCCTTGCCTGTAGTAGCCGTTATAACCTCTGACTAATAGTTGTGGAAAAACAGCGGCCTTATAGCATAAGCCTCCCTAGCCTGCTGCTATCTCTTATTACTTACTAAGCATAGTTAAGACTATACTAGATATACCCCTGTATAATTTAGGTATCTCTCCTATACCTTACCTATTAATGTTAGGCAAGTCCTTTTTCCCTTAGGGTGTTTTCTAGTAGCATACCTGCTGCATCTTACTTTCTCCTTATAGTATCTAGTAATATATCTAATCTTATAGTAGTTATAACATTGCTTTAAGTAGATTATCTTATTATATAGCTTAGCATTAAAAATCTCTGCTTAGTATACTATTCCCCTATAGTATAGTTAGTTCACTGCCTTAATGCCCTTAATACTAACTACTAATAGTGCCCTTATTGCTATTCCTCTTAGCTTCTATACCATTATCTTTACCATATTTAATTCATTTTCCTTTTTAATGTTCTTCCTTATATCCTTAATTATAATGTAGTTTGTTAATTATATTAGGAATCCCTTAATAATTACACTAAATATCTTCCTATTTACTTCTGCCTTAGGTCTAAAGGCAACTCCCACCTAGGCTATGTTTTCCTTCTATTTCCTCCCTGCTTTTATAAATATAATAACTATGTCTTTACTCTATAATTAGCATGCTGCTACTGCCTCCTTTATATTAATAGCGCTATTTACTGCCTTTATAATCTCTCCTAGTAATCTGTTCCTAATTGCCTTACTAATAGTGCTTCCCTTTACTAGTACTTCCTAGTAATAGCAGGCTAGTATTGCCATACCCTCTGTTTAGGCTAAAGGTATTGTTATATTCTGCCCTATAACTCTATAAGCTATAATATTTGCCTAAGTCCCCTTAACTACTAATCTAGTCCTATAAACAGCCTTTATTACTTTCTTAACTGCCTTCTTAACTATGGTTTTTACTCTACTACTAACCGCTTTTATAATTAAGGCCTATAGGCCTCCTATATTAGTTCTTACTTAAGCTATCTTCCCTTCTATATTTATAGCAATTTATATAAAAGTTCTAATAAAAGCTTATACTTTTATTATTTTTACCTTTAGAATAACTTTTGTTATTAATTCCTTTAGTAATTTCATTTTATTCTTTAGTTTTTCTTATACTATTATTACTCTAGGATTCTCTCCTTAATATTATATTTCTTCCTAGGTAGTGCCTTATTCTTTATTAGTTATAAATCCATATAAAAATTTATTAATTATTATACCCCTTATGCTGCTTACTTCCCTTATATAATATACTATTACTAGGGAGGGTAATTAATAATAAGGAATCTGATTCTGTGCTTCTTTTTTGTTTTAGGCGTAATACCGCGTCGTATCCGCGGTGTTGTCCCTATAAAGGAGTAATCCTATTGTATTTTCTAATGCTAATATAATTACTTTAAATATCTTATTATGCCTTTTAGCCTAATAAACACACCTGCTACCTTCTAAGAATATATTAATTCTATACTAGGAGAGCTAGTAGATATAATATGTATTATTTATTTAGACAATATCCTAATTTATAGTAGTAATGTAGCTGTATATAAGGGGCATATTAAACTAGTTCTATAGAGATTATATATTATAAAGTATTGTGAGGTATAGCTAGATATAAGAAGGCACGCCCAATTATATCTAATACTATCCCACAGCAGTATTGG
>AFQZ01001352.1:0-12478 GCA_000222935.2 Aciculosporium take MAFF-241224
ATAACGAGCCGTATTGAATAATTCCCCACGCCCGAATAGCCCTCCGGCGGACTCTCCTTAGTAGTATATAATAGCTATAGTAAATAATTCCCCTCTCCCGAGTATCCCTCCAGCGGACTTGCCCTTTCCTCGCAAATGAAAAAATCGCCGCCTTCGTAGTCCTGGTCGGCAATCATCCCCCCTCGTGGCCACGTGTACAGCCGAGACGACGGGGCACGTGAGCGGTTGCACCCAGCCACCCCCCTTTTTTCTTCCTCTGGAACATGCCGGAAAATAAATCCAGCCACCCCCCTTTTTTCTTCCCCTGGAAAACCCCAGAAAATAAATCCGCCCCCCAAAGCAAGTCCCCCAGACAAAACCTGCTCGACCAACCCCAAAATCACACCACCGGGTTGCCCTCATGCCGCCGCCATCTCCCCAAAAGCATCAGACCAATCTCGCAAACACCAGCCAGCAGCGGCCACCGTCCTCACCACCGCACAGAGCAACCGAGAACTGGTCCAACGCGACACCCACACCCCCGCACAACAGCCCGTCGTCCACCGCAAAAACTCCCCAGCTGACTGACCTTTAGAGGACGACGACGACAGCCCAGGCACGTGCGTGTCAACCACGGCATCGGACAAGCAAGCCCACAGTGGCAAGCGCGAAAGAAGAGGACGAGGAGATGATACAGAAGCAACGGATACTACAGAAGCAACGGATACTACAGAAGCAACGGATCGGGCAACCCGTTTGGCAAAAAAAAGGGAAGAGTGCGTGAGAAAAATGAGCAACAGCAAGGAAGCAAATCACTTTCGACCAGATGGATGGATGGATATCCGACATGGCACCGTCCGAAACACCACACAATCCAGCAGCACCGTGTCCGTCCGCTCTCGTTCCTCCCCGGCCAGCGCCTGGACGGATCCCCCCTCGACGACGCCCATCATCCATCTTCCACGCGCTCTGCAGGGACGAGTCATGCATGGCAATTCCCGACGGCGTGTCGGGCATTCCCGCCGCCGCAAGTACCCCCCGTCGGATCGGTCCGTCCCCCGATGGGAGGAGGAATGAAATATCCCACGTGGCCAACAGCACATCCGGCCATGACCATATATGAGTCGTGACTGGTGTTGTTTCCTTTCCCAATGCACCCTGTGAAGAATCGTCCCACCACCTCTCTCGAGTGGTGACAGATTGCCAGAGGCACGCAACTGACTGCCCACGTGCGTGGTGCATCGCGCACGGCGGATGGTCTGCCGTCCCAGACATCATCGTGAGCCCTCCGAGGAAGGACGCGCGTGCTACGACGAGACGTCATGTGCTCTGCAATGGACGGTCAGATGCCTGCCAGGAACTGCGAAATGCCTACCAGGGATTGTCAATTGTCAAAGGCCAAGCAGCAAGACCAACTTTCCACCCACTGTCTGCCCACTGTCTCCCCGACGCGGCTCAAACAGGAAACGTATAGCACACACACACACACACACACACATGTACGGCAACACATCAGACCAACACCGGATAGACTGTCCGGGAAAGATCAAAAACATGACCATCTCACAACGCCAACATGTCCATCAAGACTGATCCACGCCCGCGCCATCTTGTCCGATTCATGTACGTCCGTCTTTTTACAACGACACCAACGCTCATCAACATCTACATCTACAGCACAGAAACATGCAGACATCATATAGACATCATACATGCAAACAAACATGCATGCCATGAGACCAACTCCAACCCTCACTCACTTCCCTACAACTCGCTAACATACCCAATCTGCCGCCTCCCATCCCCCATTCCCACCCCCCCCGCCCCATCAGCCAACCTCTTCGCCAACTTCTCCTGGCTCTCCACCAACCTCCTCTGTGCCTCGATCCTCGCCGTAATCCTCGCCTCGGCACCCGCATCCAACCTCGCGACTTCCTGCCTCTCGCGAAGCCGGATAGCACCCAGCGCCCTCGTATTGTCCATCCTCTCCGTGTTCAGCTTCGTCTCCCACTCCAGCGCTTTCCGCTGCCTCGCCTCCTCGATTTCCACCTCGGCGGCTGCCAACGCACGCCTTCTTGAAATCGACGACTCGGCCAGCGCACCATGTTCCTGCATTCTCCGCGCATGCGCCGCGCTCGCGAGCGACTCCTCGAGCTGCGCGCGGGACCGCACCGCATTGACCTCTTCACTGTGCAGCTTTCGACGCCGCACGTCTTCCATCTCGGCTCTTTGCGCAAGAATCCGTTGCTCCACCGAGGCCATTTCGCGTCTGCGCGCCATGGCCGTGGAAAAATCCTCTGTTTCCTCGACAAGTCGCTCGAGGCGGGCCTTGCGCATCCGCTCCCGCACAGCGAGGTCTTCCGGGAGGCCGACGGCATCGCGCGGCTGCGGCCCCGACAGAGCGTAGTATACGTCGTTGGCGCGGTTGGTCTTGAGAATCGACAAGAGAGATGCCGAGAGATCGGTCTGCGGTAGAACCTTTTTGATGTACATTGTCGGCGAGTAGACGTGCCCATCGACGCCAAGGTAGTTGAACGGCTTGTTTATGTGCTTCCACATTCCGCTCTTGAGCAAACTTTTCGTCGTGACAAGAGGGTCTGCTGCCTCGAAGCATAGCTGAACAAGGGTCTTGTCGTTCGATTTTACCCAAACATCCGACTTGCAGTCGATGAGGAACGTCATGAGCTTCTGCATGGTGCGTTCCCGCTCCGGCCCCATTTCGATCCCGTCAGACCCATGCAGGCACAGCTCTGCCAGGGCACTTCGGCCTTCGTGCAGTGGGCTAGGAAAGTCCGGGTCATGGCCGGCCTGGACGAGGACCTTGACCGCCGCCAGATTCATGTCGCTAGCAGCGTTGTGAAGCGAGCCATCGTCCCGCGATGGATCGGCGGCCAGCACAAGCGACATCATCTGCACCGAAATGTCGCCGCCAAGTTGAGTTGCCATGGACAGGGGCGTCCTTCCGAGATGGTCTAGGACATCGACCTCGGCGCCGTCAAGGAGTAGCCGCTTGACGAGGTCGGGCCGTCGTGTCTGAATGGCAAGCATAAGCGGCGTCGTATGAGACAAACTTGACTCAACATTGACTCTAGCTGTGATTGAGGTTAGCCCACGCAATCGCTCCGTCGCCACATAAAACCCCATGTATATGTCGTCGGCTTCTGCACTCACCTCCTCGTGCAAGCAGCAACTCAATGACGCCGTTGCTAACTCGCTTCTGTGGTTGTGCCAGAGTCCATACAAGGAGCGTCATTGCCTCGGCGTCTTCGATTTCGGGATAAATTTGGTACGTTGTCGCTTGATCGTGATATAGGCCGGCATCGAGCAAAGCTTTCACGATGCTGACTGATCTTGGATACTGGGAGATTGCTCGCACAAGTACCGGATCACGTCCTTGTTCGAGGCTCAAGACGTCAATTCGCACATCACCGTCCCTGTAGTCAGCAAACGCCTTGAATAGGTCGAGCACCTCGTCTTCGGCAAGAACTGTATCAAAGATACATTGACAAGCCGATGAGAGCGTTTCAATCGTCGGCCCGCGCTCAAGGAGTTGCTTGGTCCACAAAACATTGACCTTGGATGCCGCCAGCTGCAGTGGCTCCCCTTGGTTGTAGTTCGCATCCGCGCCGTGAGACACGAGCAGGGTCACGAACCGATCTGCGAGATCTTGAGTCTCCGAGGTACAACGCTTCATGACGAGAACCAATGCACTGCTGATGGGGTCTCCATGCGCGCCTTTGCCCAGAAGCACGCTGGCCGTCTCGAAACCGGGTTCTGTGAACCATTTACTGAAAGAATCCGCAGCGAAAGCGTCATTCAAGGCCCGACTGACATCCCTCTGAGGCAACCTTGTCTGCAAAAGCAGGGCCAATAATGTTGGGGCAAAGGCATTGGTTGCGTCCACGAGTGTCTTGCAGCCACGAGCAGCCGGTGAGGCACCATGATCGAGCAGCAACTGAACGAGGCGCTCTTCCGGATCATCCTCATTCACGGCCGCATTGAGCGCCATGTGCAAGTCTTCTGTCGCCTGCAAGCCGGCATCCAGGAGATCACTCATGATTCTGAACCGACTCTCTCGATCGAGATCCCAACAAGCTTTGAGCGACCTGGCCAACGTGGATTGTGTAACTTTTTTCTGTGCAACTCGGTTAGCCAAAAAACGACCATAAAAATAAAGAAAAATAAAATAAAAATAGAAATAGAAATAAAAAAGAGAGGACACAAGGGTAGAAGGGTCCTTGCCTGATTACAACCTCCATTCCACAACCCGAGCAAGAGTTCGAGAGTACCAATAAAGGCGCTCCTCGTCGCGGACACCACACACTCGCCACCGTTGAAATTCGGATCTGCGCCGGCCGCAAGCAAAACCCGCAACACAGCCTCGCCATCGTCTCCGTAACGAGCCGCCGACACCAACTGTGCATTCACAATATCGCCGTTCAAGCCCTTTCTGAGCAAGCATTCAAAGATGACCGCTCTTTCGCTCAAGTCGCGAATTTCCGTGGCTGCCTGAAAACCGGACTCCAGCGTGCTCCTGGGTATGTTGCTTTCTTGATTCACCAGAATACCAAGGACGTCTGCTGAGCCTAGACGGCAGGCCTCGACGATGGCCTGACCGTTATTTGTAGCGGCGCTGGCGCCGTGAGCCACGAGTAGAGCACAAAGATCAACGTCGACATCGCGAGAGGCCACAAGTAACGCACTCGACGCAGAGTCCTTGGAGACGCCGAGTTCCAGTAAACTGCCGCACATGCGATGCCTTGTTGCACGCTTCTTGACTTCCGTTGCTCTGCTCAGCATGGCGCTCCTCGTGGCCATTGATGACTGCGACTTGGCAAGAAGCAAATCCATTGTCTCGGCCGACTCCATCGCCACGGATAAAGACAAGGCTTTTCCATCCGAGGTGTCGGCTGCCGCGGCCAAAACGCCTTGTAGCGGCATGTCGTTGGGAAACACCTTGATTGCATGCGCCAATGCCTGATTGGTTTCAAGAGGATGAGGTCCAGCCTCAACAAGCTTCTTCGTCAGCATGAGTCTCTCCGTTGGGTCCGTAATCCGCAGGACATGAGGTAAAGCTGCCCCAAGCGATGTGCAAGTCGGCGGGACTTTTGCTTCGAACAGCATATCTGTCACCCTCGAGTTGCCTCCAACGACGGCATGGCACAAGGCTGCCGCTTTAAAGGCATTCGGGTTCGCGCCGCCATCCAGCAGAATCTTGAGAGCTAACAAGGACGCCTTGTCTTTGTCCGTTCTAAACACCGACTGCACTTCATGAACCAATGCCCAGTCCAAATCTTGTCTTTGGGTGCACCGCGAGATTATCGCACGCAGCTTCCGCGCTTTGCTATCGGTGGATGGCAGAGCAGCCAGTTGACTGAACGCACAAGTGACCGACGATGGCGAGGGCTTTCCGTACCCAAACACCATTTCTAAAATCTTTGGGTTAGGGACTGACACGGATTTTTTGATGATGGAGCCGCCTAGTAGATTGATGTCGGCACCTCCCTTTTCCAAGAGCAACTTCAACAATGGCACGTCCACAGGTCGCTCAGACAGGGTTTGCAGCAGCGCATAGACAATTTGCTGGGCTGCGACGATGGCACCAGCGTTGATGAGCATGGAAACCATCTCAAAACGTTCTCCATGGTCCGAAACCTTCATCGCATCCACAATGCGGGCGGCAGCAGTCTGTGGTGAGGCCTTCTCCAAAAGCAACTTGAGAAGGCTCATGTCTTTTTGCTTAATAACACCAGCTAGACCGGACCCCTGATCATGGTTGATGTCCGCATCGTGTTCGAGGAGCAGCTTGATCAAGGCACTGTCTTGTTTTGAGGGCTCCTCATTGATCGCGTCACGCAGGGCGGTGTGTAAGCCGTGGCCCAATGAGGACGACGTGGACAAGAAGAGCTGGACCATCTCGTGGCGATCCTCAGGTGCAAGCTTCTTGGTCAGCGGAAAGACGGCAGATAAGGTTTCGGTGGTGGGACGTTGAGACAGCATTCTTGCTGTCATGGCCTTGTCTGCTCGCAAGACGGCAGTTCGAAGTGCTTCGCCAGACTTGTGGTCAACAGAGGCAGGACCGTGCCGTGGAGGCTTGCTTGGACTCAAAAGGTAGTTGTTTTGCGCGCCCGTCACGGGTGTAGACTGTGGAAACGCCGGATTGAGCAATAAATTCACAGAATCAATGTCACCAGCCTCGGCGGCGTCAATGAGCATTTCATCCAATGCAACACCGTTTGCTCCTTTTATCATCAGTAGAGTAAGAACCTTGGAACGGGTTTGAAATGGAGCCTGCTTGGCAATGAGTGGCACACAACTCGAAGCTAGCGCAGGGCTCAATTTCGCCGACTCGGTCAGGAGGGCATTTATTAGGTCCAATTCGCCGTGAGCAACGGCTGCCTTTAACACTACCGCATCATTATACTCGATAGACGCGCCATATCTAGCCAGTAGTTTTGCCATGTCGTAGCAATGGGTTTCAAAAGCGCTCGCTAGGGCCTGTGAAACTACATCGCCGTGAGCGCCGGCGCAAAGGAGGAGTTCGGCCATGGCGAGTCTGGTGGGCGGATCGATAGATGGATGCTGATGAAGAACTTGAAAAGCCTCATTGATACTTGCGCCTTGCGGGGGCTTGTTCCCCATGAGGATCGCCAATGCAATATCTTTCCGGCCAAGCACAATTGCCGTCTTCAGAGCCTCGCCTTGGTTGTGGTTCCCGTCTGCGGTCGATCTGCTTAGGTAAAGAACCGTGTCCAAGCATGCCGCTTTTGAAGCATCACTCATGCAAACTGATGTCCACGCCGAGGTAGGTGCACCTTCGTACCGCAGAATCAGTCCAACGAGGTCGGATCGATTCTGCTCGGTGCAGGCCTGGCGGAAGGCGAGCTGTCCCTCTGGCGTCTGAGAAGCACACGCGCCGTGGCGTAATAGAAGCTCCGCAAGATGTACGTTGCCACTACTGATAGCCGGCACGAGGGCCTGGTCGATGGAGCAGGAGTCGGCATGCGGCAGCAAAACCTGCAGCATATCATACTGATTGCCTTGGACAGCCAGTTTCAGAAGTTTTGCCTGATCAAAAGTAGTGTCGATGCTTTTTCTCCGATGAAGAATGCCACTCTTTTGTTTTGTTCGGTTGCCGCTGAAATCAAAACCTCCGGCAGCCAGCTTGGAAATCAGAGCCTCTGCGACGCCAGGTGCGCCTGCGTTGGCTATCCACGTGGTAAGGACCTGGAGGACTTCATGGGGATCCCAGTGCTTGCCCTTTTTCAAGCTGTTGGACGAAAACGCTTTGTTGAGGCTGCTCCTTTGCTTGTTTCGTGAGAGCTCAGCAGCTCGGTCGTGCATGAGATGCTCGGCAGTTTCGTCATCTTGTTGAGTCCAAAAAGACGGCGCATTATGTGGTCGTGTCAGAGGGGCCGGTGCTGGAGGCAAATCAACACGCCATTCTTGCGACAGTTGGATGATGCGCCGTTGACGATCCGTTGGGGTCAAAAACGGCATGGTTTAGTACATGAACCGCATCGAGCGTAGAGCTGCTCGCCTGATAGTGATGACTTCGATCGGTATTTTTCAGTCGAGGGAGGAGGAGAGTTGCTCAAGAGGTCGTCGCTGGGCGGTGCCAGATGCTGGAATGGACTGGCTGACGGGGTCAGCGGTTGCCGAAGATGGATGTCACGCCAGTCGTGTGCCTTTTCTGAGGCCGTTACGCCAGAAGGCGCAATTGGCGGGAGACATACATATAGACAAGCCGTCTTTGCCTGGATGAGCGAGCCAAGGATGGCACTGGAGGGGCAAGTAGGCATGTTGTCAACGTCTGGGGTTGAGCCATGTCAGAACGATGTGGTGGTGTCTGCAGCTGACGACGACATAGTATTGTACATGGCTACTACTACGTACATAGTACGTATGCTTGCTTGGCAAGTACTTACTTGATGGTTGTCTTGACTTTTTTAACTCTGTTGTCTTGCTCCACCGAGTCCACTCTGCTAACTGGCTACTGGGCAACGACGACTGGCACTGCCGATTCGAGCCGTGGTGGCTCGACCAGGATCCGAGCCTCCCCTGGCAGTGAGTGGGGCCATGCAATTGTGGAGTACGTGTAAACACTAGAGCCATGCTTGTACATGCTACTTTGCCAAGTGCCAAGAAGTAGGAGGTACGTAAGTACCTACGTAGGTACCTTAGATAACTACCAAGTACCTAACCTAGGAGGTAGGTAAGTAGGTAGGTTAGGTACTTCCTACCCGAGGTACCAGGCTTACGTACCTAGGTACCTGACATTATTTAAAAAAAATAACAATAAAAATAAAAAAATAAAAATAAAAATAAAAAAAACGCAACCTGTTATTACGTCTGGAGGAAGGTGCTGTCCGGTATCGTGCGACTGTACATGCTCATTCTATACACACATTGGCCCATTGGAACGTCAGTCTGCTCTCAGTCGACAACCGGGTCATCTCGACAAGAAGCCAAGCCAACAACTCACGAGCGATGCCGACTCCAAGGGCAAAGCCAAGCCAAGCAGGCCAGGCGACGTGATCAACATGGTAACCCATCCCACCGGCATGTATCGGCGAATTCCTGGCTTGTTGGCAGGGAACACTGAGATGCACCGACACCACACACACTGGAGCCCCTCGATGGTCAGGAGTCAGAAGTCGGGAGCCGGGAGCCGGGAGTCGGACGCATGGACGAGCATCCTGGACAATGGAAGCTAATGTGTACACGTACGTGCACATACACACACAGTACGTACATCCATACGCCTCGACCCCTTTTCCGCCGCTCTAAACCATGATCATTAGCCAAGCGAAAAAGAGGACGACGCCCCCACACCCCGTCGCCCGTTCAAGTGGTTTTTAGTGTCGGTCATCTTCAAAAAAAAAACATTCAATTTTGGCGACGTCGAAGCACAATTGCAGTTCTGTCCTCTGCATCTCTCGCCTTTGCCTGTCCTCGTACTTGTTTATCTCGAGTCTTGCCGTCATCTCCACATGGCAAATGGGCCTTTCCAAGTCGTTCGTGCTCCATGCCCGCCTGATGCTTGCTTTGCCCCGCCTTTAACCTCGCGAGCAAGGTGACTTGAATCGACGACAGAGGCCGGATCTGATCAAGCAAAAATTCTTCGAGAAATGGCCGACAGCCTGACGCCCGTGAGCCCTGGCCCCGGCGGCAGCGGCACCGTCAGCGGCCAGCCCACGCCGGAACCGCGTCGATCCAAGAACCCGCTCAAGAACATGATGCAGCACCTCACCGTCGAGACACCCCGCGAGGACGGCGACGATGGCTCTCCTGGTCGCCAATCCATCATTCGGCGTCTCAGCTGGAGAAAAAGCCGAAGCCCGTCGTCACATTCGGATGCATCCGCGCCGGCATCGGCCACCGTTCGCAACATTGATGCCAACTTGTGCGCGCCTTGTTCAAGCCTGGCGGCTGACATTGAAACCACCTGGGATGAAATTGATGAGTCCTTTGCCAAAATACTTGACCCTGCCGCTGAAGATGCCTTTGACGGCAAAGAGCACTTTGTTTCGCGACTCCGCGGGCTAGAAGAGGACAAATGGTCAACAAGGTGTCCCCTCTGCAAGCTCTTCTGGGCCGTTCACGTGCCCGGGGAAGGCATCGGCGACTACAGCTTGTCGGCCTTTTCCAGCAGAGACACGAATTACTTGATTGACTCTACCAAAATGTTTGACATGAATCATGCTGCGCGAGGCAAGGCCAAGGGCCTGGCGCCCGGCTTTCTCGGCGTTGTCCCCAAGAAGCAGGGAGAGGGCGCGAAAGCCTGGGATGTTGACCCAAGCTGGTTCCGTGAGAGCGGCATGATCTATAGAGCTCTGCCACCCATGACACTGGAGCCCTTGGCAGTGAGGGGGCGTGCCAGGAGCAAGGAACGACGAACGCCGGAGCCGCCTGCGCTTCTCACGGACTCGTCATGGATGCAAAAGGGCATCTGGGGACGCGAGATTGGGCCAACCGCAGACTTGTCCATTGCGAGCAACTGGCTCAAATTCTGCGACCGGCATCACCAGGCGCGATGCGGACGACGACGACGACAAGAAACGTCGCCCAACCCGCTGCCGGGCTTCAAGCTCATTGACTGCGACCAGTCGCCACCAAAAGTGGTGGAGCGGCCCATCACTGAGAGCTATGCGGCGTTGAGCTACGTAGCTGGCGGAGACGTGAGGGACCCCTGGCCCAAAGTAGTGCAAGATGCCATCGGCGTGACACGAGAACTAAAGATTCGCTATTTGTGGATGGACAGGCTCTGCATAGACGCCAACAACCTCGCCGAGCGCAGGCAGCAGATTGAGAGAATGGACGAAGTATTCGAGGGCGCCGTGCTCACAATCATTGCTGCCCACGGCGATGATGCCACGCATGGACTGCCCGGCGTCGGTTCGACCACGCGACCGGCACAGCCATCCTACAAGTTTGCCGACGGGAACGTCACACTCGTCTCCACGTTGCGGGACCCTCGCCTGGATGTCAAGGACTCGACGTGGTTCACACGGGGCTGGACGTATCAGGAGGGGCTCCTCGCCCGACGGCGTCTCATCTTCACCGAAAGACAAATGTACTGGGAATGCGATGGCATGTCGTGTCCGGAAACACTGGTCCTGCCCCTTGCGGCATACTACGACCGGGACCAAGAAAAGATGTGTGATTTCGTGCGACCGGGTCTCTTCAACGGTGTCTCGTACCTGGACGGCAGCTGGGAGGCCTGGAAGCGGTTGCCTCAGACGACGGCGGAGGAGCCGAGCACTCTGAGCATCTTCCGCGAGAGCGACAAGCACATTACCGAATACACCAAGCGCAGCCTCACGTTCGACCAAGATTCCCTCAACGCCTTTGTCGGCATCACGCGGCGGCTCGAAAAGACGATTGGACGAGGAAAACTCGGTGGCATAGTGGGCATTCCCCTGTGGTGCCCCCCGTGCCCGGCCGCGTCAAAGGTAAACGCCGAGGCGGCCCGCCAACAACGACCAGCCCGGACGAAGCTCCTGTTTGCGCTGACGACGAGTTTCTGGCACCACAATTCGGGCCAGGTCCAGCCACAGAGACGTCGGCACCTCCCCAGCTGGACCTGGGCCGGGTGGCGCGGCGAAGTCGAGCTCTATTCCTCAGTCGTGGTGATTGAGCATGATGGCACGTCGCGAGAAAAGAAGGTTCTCAACCACCACTACGTGAGCGCCACGCAGCTGACGAGGAACGAGCCCTCGTCGGTCAACTGGGCGTATTCGCCCGACATTGTGGTGCTCGGCGCCGACGGCAACGTCGTGTACGACTTTGCTGCACCGGACGGCGGCGGCTGCGCGCCGCCCTCCCTCCCGCCGAGTCGCTACCGTTTGCGCGTCTCGAACCCGCTGATTCTGGACAGAGTCAGGGCGCGTGTTCATCCCAGCGGATGGGTCTTCAACGACGTCTGCGTGGATGTGCGGCTCAGTCGAGGCCGAGGCACGGATTTCAACACGGCTGCGGCAACGATGCCATTCGAGGGGGGTAACGGACCGAGCCCCATCCGGGAATACCTCGAGCAGCACGCTCGCGGGGAGCGCATGACGGTCCTGTGGTTTATTGAAGAGGCTACGATTCTGCTCTTGGTCCTGGAGCGGACCAAGACGGGGGAGGACACTTGGGAGCGCGTTGGACGAGCCCGGATGGGGTTTGGCCAGGACGCGAAGGATGTGCTGCGGCGGTTTGGCAGTCTGGAGGTGATGATAAATTTCTTGCCCTTGCGGCGGCTGGGGGAGGATGTAATTATTGAGTAGGTCCAGTGCCTAGGAAATAAAGTGGGAACAACGGATAGGGTGTCACTTCTTTTTCTCTTTTTCAATTTCTATTCCTATGCTGTATGATGTCAGTCTCTTTCACTCTGTGAATGACATGATGCCGGCTTTTGCGCCGATGACGTGCGTTGAAGGGAACTGGCGTCACGTGGTTGGAACTGACGTCACGTGGTTCGGATGGGCTCGCGATTTATTAAGGAATGATGCTTGCAATGATGCTTGCAATGATGCTTGCAATGATGCTTGCTTTGCACGCACAAGCACACCTTTCGGACTGGTTGATTACATATGTACACAGCGGACGACGGGTCTGAAGGAAGCTTCGGATTATCAATCAACGTTTTCTGCCCTTGCGCCCATGCAGTCTGGTCTGCGCCGTCGTTAGCCGCCGCGGCAGCCACGGACCCAGCACCGCGGTATGACGTCTACGTCTGGAATGGAACTCTGGGTGCGAGTCAGCTGACGGGGCTTCTCATTTTCATGTTCCCCCATCAAATCATACTATGCCTGTCTGCCTAGCTGACGTCGGAGCGTCGGATGATGCGGTGGATGCGATGCGGGCGTCGTCGGAGTCGCCTCTCAACGGTTGGACAAGACTATTGCTCCGTGTTGCCGAGCGAATCTCCACACCCCCTTTGGCTTTTCCCCAGGTCTGCATCTCCGGATTCTCCCGTCGTTTTTTACGCAACGGGCAACACGCGACTTGTGAT
>AFQZ01001351.1:0-12485 GCA_000222935.2 Aciculosporium take MAFF-241224
TTGTATTCTGCCCTATAACTCCGCAAGCCGTAATATTTGCCTAAGTCCCCCTAACCGCTGATCTAGTCCTAGGAACAGCCTCTATTGCCTCCTTAACCGCCTTCTTAACCATGGTTTTTACTCTACTACTAACTTCTTTTATAATTAAGGCCTATAGGCCTCTTATGTCAGTTCTTGCTTAGGCTATCTCCCCTTTTATATTTATAGTAATTTATATAAAAGTTTTAATAAAAGCCTATACTTTTATTATTTCTACCTTTAGGATAACTTTTATTATTAATTTCTTTAGTAATTTCATTTTATTCTTTAGTTTTTCTTATACTACTATTACTCTAGGATTCTCTTCTTAATATTATATTTCTTCTTAAGTAGTGCCTTATCCTTTATTAGTTATAGATCCACGTGAAAATTTATTAATTATCACACCCCTTGCGCTGCTTACTCCCCTTATATAATATGCTATTGCTAGGGGGGGTAATTAATAATAAGGAATCCGATTCTATGCTTCTTTTTCGTTTTAGGCGTAATACCGCGTCATATCCGCGGTGTTGTCGACTCTCCTTATATATATATATATATATATGAATAAGTAAAGAGAAAGTAAATAAGAGGGCCTTAAATTCCACTGTACTCCCCACAGAAATTAGCAGTAATTTCCACCTTTGCCGCATCCTTGAAGCCATGATCCGTATTCCGAAACACATGACCAACGGCCGACATCAGACCTGGTTCCATGCGGGACAAGTGCGGCGGGTCGGTGAGGTTCAAGCTAGAGACCGGGGCCGGGATGGAGGAGGTTCTCCGGCACATAAGCAGTTTACTTTCTTTCCTTTTTCTTTCCTTCTATTAACTTTGTAAGCTGCTTTTCCGCCCGAGTTGACGTTGATTTCAAGGTGCGAATGCTTTGCCCAGTTGCTGTGGAAATACGACTGGCGCAATGGGGGGCAAACATGGCTTTTTTTTTTTTTTTTTTTTTTTTGTTGCAGGACGATACCCTGATTGTTACGAGAGGAGTGTTATAGATGAGCTTTGGATTGCTGTATTTTTTTTTTCATCTTGACTACCTCTCTTACTCCCCTCTTGCCTCTCTCTTGTTTTCTTTTTTTCTTTTCCCTCACCCTTTTCTTTTTCCATGCGCGTCCTCTGCAGTGCAAGTTGGGCCAAAGTGCCGTCTAAAAAAATAATACTTCCCAAGCGCTGTCCCCGAAAAAAAAGAGAGCCATCTGGCTCGAGAACTGGCGGGTATATATTGTGTTTCCAAGATCATGTGACATGAAATGAGTCTCAACCTAGTACGGACATGTTTTGCCAGACCATCAGGAGATGATGGCGAGGCCAGGCCATGAATATATAGGGAAAATGGCCACATCCAGCGAGACCCGCATATGGCATCTGGAAAAGATTAGAAACAAGCCGAGACCACGACACATCTGCTTCCGCAGGTCATGCCGAGAGAACGACGTCAGAAGATGATGCGGTCGGGGCCCGCGACCGCGAAAGCTGAGAACAGCTTCCAGCCCACGACTCTCCGCTCCTGACTCGTCATGTCTTCCTCTCCATCTTGGCATCCAAGTTTCTTGTGGCGCTGATCTGGACGATGCTCGCAGCCGAAGTGACTGCATCAACAACGGTTTCAGGAGCCTCGGTGACCTGGGCAGGTGTCACGCGCGTACATTCCTGCCGCGCCGGCGTGCCAGCGCAGCTGGTGTCTTGGTTCCCATCTGCTAGCGCTTCTGCAGCGCCCGATGGCCTCTCCTGGTCCGCATTGCCGTCGTTGAGACTGGGGTCCGCGAGCTTGCCGTGGAAGAGGCCGCCAGGCGCATGTCCATCCTCAAGCTCGGCTTCATGTCCATCACGGTTAGGAGAGAGAGGATCCTACACAGTGCACCCGTCAAATAGACCCGGCAGGCATCCCGGGCTTGTGTGTGAATGCCATGGCGCTTGTCAGAGCCGGCGTGACGGAGCCGCCGCGGATCTTTCCCGTCTCGATTTCGACATCATCCCTGGGGCATAGTACTGCGCCCCGACTCTGATATTTTACATCCGGCGTGGCGTCTGCGCCGGAGAGATTTGTTTCTGCGCTGTTAATCAGGTGGCGGTGCGATGGGTGACCGCCGCAGAGGCCTGCTGTTGCAAGGGTGCAGTGGACGGCTGACGGGAACGGACAGCCAATGTGGCATGAACCGAGGGGAAATTCTTCAAAACAATGCTAGAAATGGACTGCGACATGGGGCCCGTCCAAAGTTGTAAATAGATGTGTTGTGTAGAATTTGCCGGGGGAAAGGGAGGGGGGTGCATCACCTTGCCAGGTGTTGAGGATTCAAGACAAAGATTGCAAAGCGCACCCGTAGGGGATGTGCATCCATCCCCCTTTTGACGTGTGGTCAATCGGTCAACACCAAGGTACACACGCGGCTCATGTGCAGAATCCTAGGTTTTTGTTTACCTTCAAAATGAGAAGAAGAAGGAAAAAAAGGAAATACCGTCCCCGATCGATCAGGCTGTCTGCACAAACGCAACTGACTTCAAACGTCGCCTCTCGAGACGGCGCCGACAAAGCGCCAACTTGGCCGGACACCACAGCTGCGACAAGGTCCTCTCCTGGGCCAAGGTATTCGCCGCAAAACCCTACCGCGGACCGACATGATTTCGAAACATGGCATCCAGCGCGTTGACGGATTCAATCCCTGTCCAGAACCACGAGCCCTGGTTTTCCCACGTCCAATTCATGGCCTTGGTGAAGACTGCTTCCTCCTCCGGCTGCAACGACTTGCGCTCCTCCTCCTCAAAGACTTCCATAAACGCACGCCGCCTCTCAGTCAGGTCATCGAGCTGCTCGCCTTTAAAGGTCGCGAGGTCGCCCTCGGCGATCCAGTGCGGCACGTGCATCCTCTCGAGAGGCGTCGCGCTGATCCACTCCAAGTCGACAATGCTGCGCATGTTCCAGTCCTCGTCGACAAAGATGTTTCTCCCGTGAAGAGGAGCAAACTGGAGATGAAACGGGCCCTCGCGCCACA
Source organism: Aciculosporium take MAFF-241224 (assembly GCA_000222935.2). Lineage (NCBI taxonomy): Eukaryota > Fungi > Ascomycota > Sordariomycetes > Hypocreales > Clavicipitaceae > Aciculosporium > Aciculosporium take. The sequence continues at coordinate 3,018 of AFQZ01001351.1, forward strand.
CCGGATGAATATACTCGGGGGCCACGGCGCGGAACCCGACCTGGCTTGCCATGACAGTGCGGCAGTCGGCGGCGTCAATGGCCACGTTGCCATGTGTCGACAAGCGACCGGCATGCGAGGACAGCTTATCGGAGAGGAATAGGTTCGTGCTCGCATAGGTCCTGTCCCGCGGAATGCATGGCGCCGTCCCGTCGTTCTCCAGAACAGCCATGTTTGACGTGGGCGGCCTGTTTGACAGCGTGACGGTGCCGTCCATGTGGAAGCGAAAGGAGCCGATCCGTACTTACGACGACAAGAAAACGAAGCTATGCTCAGCCATGCGAGATCGGTGACCAGGGAGCGCCCGAAGGTCTAGATCGTACAGATTTATAGTCTGCACAAAGACTCACACGTAGCGAGAAAGGGGGTGGTGGCTGGCCGTCCGGCTCGAGGCTGCTATGAAACGTGAGTGATTTTGTTTTTTTTTTGTTTTTTTTTGCGCGGGGACTAATACCATCAGAGTATCAAATTGACTCACCTCTGGCAGTACCGGCAAACCAACAGAAGCAAGGATAAGCAAAAGGAAAGGACCAAAACGAACAAAAGAATGAAACGCGCATCTTGTCGTGCCCCACCATTTTAGGCACAGCCAACCGTCGAAAAGTGGGGGCTCGGCCCAGTCACAGCTAGTGCAGCCCCCACCACCGTCTTCATCCATAATCCACCGGCAAGTGCGGGGACGGCCCGGACTCCCGCGTTAAAAATAGCCTACGGGCTTTGCCTCTTTTGGCCAAGGACCATGATTCGGCTTTGCGGCAAGCCGACATTGCCCTGGCCGCGAGGGACACCTGTGGTTTGACAGCCGGCTCGTGCATAAAATGCTGCTGCCTGCTGGCCGAGCCCAAGGACTCGAGAGTTTTTGTTTATCCTCTGAGCCTCAGACACCGTCCGGCTGCGCCTGTCTCGTGGGATGACAATCACAACGAACGGACGCAACTGCTACATCCTTATGGGCTGCCCGAATTATCGGCGGCACAGAGGCGAGCACAGCGTCGGACCCTATTTTGCAAGTACTAATCTGCCTCCGAAATGTCCCTCCGGGGGCCCTGCCGGGGGCCGCCTGCGGCGAGCTCCCGCCGTAGGCGGCTCCCGCTTGGAACATAAACGAGAGTGAAAAACACCATCCCTTCCTTTATCAAATGCTATAAGAGGAGGATGCATAGTCGCGATATATGATCGTTCTTCTAGCTCCCATTAAATAATAGCTAAACAGTATTTTTTTTTTGACTAATCAAGGTTAATTACTGTCAAGTCTGAATAAAATAGCCATAGTTCAATAAAAGTAAACAACAAGCTGACCTTCTCTTTCTCCCCTGATGTCACGGACAATGTTTTCGCTCATTAGGCAACCCTCCCCGAGCCTATCCCGGAGTGATGATGTCCCACGCATTCAAAAGCCAAACTTGCAGATCGGTGGTCTCGTGTCGAAACTGCTGTAAACAACAACGATGCGGCCTCAAGCGTAAGAACCTTAAAGTACGCGCTTCCACAAATCTTGATAGCTGACCACGTCCGATCTTCGACTTCGCACTTCTCACTACGCCACTCACGTACCCGGCTCGACGACGTGCGCGCATTAACACACCCCATTCTGTGCCATCGGTTTCCCAGCCATCGCGATAGTGTAATGCCGGAAATGACAACAAGATAAGCGGCAAGGCAATAAAGAAGTGTCGAGAGCATGAGTTTGCCGCGCATAAGCGACAGTAGGCCAGGATGAGTATCATTTCTGCCCCCCCCCCCCCCACGTTACGCCAGCCTCGTACATAGACACTCCCCTCCCAGACAGACAACCGCTGTCGTGAACTCCAACTATGATGGCTCTCTGCCAAGCCAAGGCACTGCGGCCTGTGGCACAAGATATGCCGGCAGCTGGAAAATGCTTCATATTAAACCAACGGGTTGGATCATAATCTCCTTTATTATTCCATATCTTGCCGGGGAGACTTTTGGGGTTTTTTTTGGGGGGGTTTTTTTTTTCACGTCAATCTTTTCCCCACATCCTCAGATCCGTGCCAGTTTAGGCTCATCGCAACTAGCCAGCTGACCCAAGCCACAGGTCCTCATGTGTTGCACGGCATGGTGGGAATCTGCCCAAAACAAGACGACCCATACAACCTCACCGAGAATGTCATGAAAGAGTCCGAGGCTGAACACGGCCTCAGTCTTTTTTTCAACGTGGCTGCGGAGAGAACTGAGGGCGTTTCCGTCATTTTTTCTCCACATGCTGACGGTTACACGACGCTGCAGATATAATAAGTCGACAATCGAACAATATTCTTTCCACTTGAAACCACAACAAAGACGAACAGAAAAAAAGAAAGAAAAAAGAAAAAGAACCGACATGAAATATACGCCAACATGTGGCTCATCAACACCCAAACCCTCACCCTGGAGCTCTTCCAGGGCGACAAAATCCCCTCGTACGCCATCCTCTCCCACACATGGGGCGATGAAGAAGTCGACTTTCAGACATTCAATGACCATGCCTGCCACAAGGAAACCCACCAGAGGGAGAAGCTCGAGCGCAGCGAGGGCTACCGTAAAATCGTCGCCGCCTGCGATTTGGCCCAAAAAGATGGCTGGCAGCACATCTGGATCGACACCTGCTGCATCGACAAGAAGAGCAGCGCGGAGCTGACCGAGGCCATCAACTCCATGTTTGGGTGGTATAGCGATTCGAAAATCTGCTATGCGCTTCTGAGCGATTGTAATGAGGGAGAGGAGGAGGAGGAGGAGGAGGAGGAGGAGGAAAAGGAGGAGGAAAAGGAGAAGAAGGAGAAGGAGAAGGAGGAGAAGAAGAAGGTGAAGGAGGAGAAGAAGAAGGTGAAGGAGGAGTCTCGACATCTCCGCCGTTGCCGCTGGTTCTCCCGAGGCTGGTGTCTCCAAGAACTTATCGCCCCGGAGCAACTGTGCTTCTACAAACGCCGAGTGGCAGCCCGTTGGAACGCGAGACTCGCTCGGCAAGGCCATCGCCGCCATCACCAGCATCCCCGAGTGGGTTCTCATGGGCAAAAAGCGGCAAGACGTCCACGTCCTTCCGGTCGCGCAGCGCATCTCCTGGATGGCAAAACGGCAGACGACCCGGGTCGAGGACCGGTCCTACGCATTACTCGGCCTCCTGGACATCAACATGCCCATGCTATACGGCGAAGGCGAAAAGGCCTTCAGGCGGCTCCAGGAGGAAATCATCCGCAAGCACAACGACCTCTCCATCTTTGCCTGGACGGGGTCCCCCCTCGAGGGCACCGAGTACATGTCCGTGCTGGCCTCCTCCCCCTCCAACTTTGATCCCGACTACCGAGAATACTACAACTTTTACGGTCTCGATAACGACTTCTACAAAGATAAGAATATAGCCGTGCGGTTTGAGCTCACGAACCGAGGCGTGTACTTTCCCAACATGCACCTCTACAGCCTGTTCAACGGAAATCTCGAACACGACGACGGCTACAACTGCTACGACAGCTACCACCTGATACTCGACCATCATGAACAATCCTTCTTCGCATTTAGAAGGTCATGGTGGTACATAGCCCTCCGGATGGTCGGTCCCGGCCTCTTCGTGCGCATGCAAGACACCGTGGGCGGGCCCGGCACCGTCCGCGTCTCCGACCTATTCCTCATCCACAACACACCCTTCTACATCCTCGACAACCTCTCCCGCTGGATCCCCCGGGGGCTCAACCTCTGGCAGCGCCACGCCGTGCGCCTCTGCTGGAAGCCCTGGATCATTGGCGACAACAGGTCCCGGCACATTCGCGCGACGGAGCCCCGCGCCAACTGGGACGCCATCGGCAAACAGTTCCTCGTCGAGATGGCCTCAGAGAGGTACATGCACGTCGTCTTCGTGCCGGGCAACAACGAGTCGAACCTGGTCTCCGATTACTTTGTTCTCGTCATCAATATCTTCTATTGTTGTGATGAATACGGAGAAGATGGGAAAATCATTGTCCGCCTCGTCAACAAAGACATCTGGTCTAGCGTCGAATTAGGTCCCTTACAGTCTGGGACCAAGGCGCAGCTCGCTCTGGGGAAGCTTCCGATGAAGGCGTTGGCGGACATGAGCCCCGAGAGGATATCCCTCAGGGGGTACGACATTTCCGTTTCGGTGAAGCATTGCTTGCAGAAGAACAGGGAGCCGTGTTTTGTGATTTTCATTGACTGGAATGATAATACGGGCATGACGAAGACGAAGTGGCTCGGGTTGAAATAGAAGCAAAGGACGGCTCTGCAGGCTGAAAAGCAGCCTTGCACAGTCTCGGAATCATTCAACGAGATGGAGCTGCGCGATCAAGGTGAATTGCCAACAGTCCAATCCCCCTACTACAGAAAGAGTACAAAAAGGTCAAAATCTTCTTTTAAAGAATTCCACATCTTTACTATGCAGGGATAAACTAAAAACAGGTTCAACTTGTCAAATTATAACGGAGACATGTACAACAGGGGACGACAAGGGCCAAGACGCCGACCCCGTTCCTCTTCCCGGCAAGACGTCCACTGTCACATCACAGCCCTCCAAGACATGCCCGCATTGCGGCATGGACGACATATCTGCGATGCTCGCAGATAAATGACTTGCCGGACCGAGAACGACGAGTTGGACGGCATAAGGGCGCAGTTGCCTCGCACAGCATTCCTGATGTCAACATCCTTCAGCTAGAAAGCTAGTAGACTTTCTACTACAGATAAAGTGGGTGTGAAGACAGCAGGATCTCTTAGGGCAGGCGGCCCCCCCGGCAGGGTCTCCAGAGGGAAATATAAAAAGATGACATCATTAAATATAGCTCTTTCATAAGAGAGTAAGGAAAAGTAAGAAGTCTGTCAAAGGCAGGAGTGTATTACACACAGCCCTTCGGTATATATATATATTATATATTAGTCACGTAGAGGAGGGAGGGTAGCCGTTCACGTAGCATGTGATTGAGCAGTCCAGGGGGTGTATTATGTCATGCATAATGATTGGCAATGGGGGACGAGTACTCGATGGGCTGTTCATGAGGACCGCGATGGTGTTGACGGGTGACTTTTGTGCCTGTCGAGTGCAGGTATGTGGCGAAACGAAATGCGTCCATGATAAGAGGCTGGGGTGTGCAACGAGTGGGTGGCTATTCTGCAGGCCAATGCCGTGAACAGTGCCATTCTAGTTTATTGCCCACTAGGTGCTCGGTTTTTTCGTCGTCCTCGGTATGGTATTCCCATGGCTGCCCGATTTGTCGCCATCATAGAGGCAGTTTTCCTCCGGGGTGGGGGGTTGTGCCTTGCCCGTCCTTTTACGCCAAGAAACATCAGCAACCTCTTCTTCTTCATCTTCTTCTTCTTCTCCTCTAAGACACAAGACAAGAAAGGAGACTCCCCCTAACCAATATAGGTCTCTTTTTCCTTACCGTCATCTTTCGTCCATTGAATATTCCCTCCGGGGGCCCTGCCGGGGGCCGCCTGCGGCGAGCGCCCGCCTTCGGCGGTGAGCTGTATTATCAGAACCCTGCTTTCGTAAGTATCTGTCTACAGCTGTACTTTGCGGCCATTGCTACCACAGCTAATAATAAACTTATTAGTATATGATTACGATAAATATAATATAATATATGTAAATATATTATATATACAGCACCTATAGAGTTATAATGTACCTAACCAATTCAACAATTCTCAAGTTTCATCATCACCCAGCAGTAGGACAGTGATCCAGATTCCCATCCGCATTGTTCCCCCACCACGTCGGAAACGGAACCGTCCTCCCGCCGGCACCAAACACGGCAAACGACAGGATGAAGAGCACGGAGAGACTGGCGCCGTCAAAGGCACCCGTCACCAGGTACAGGTACTCCCTGAAGATGCGCGGCTTGTAGTTGCGCAGGTAGAACTGCGAGAAGAAGCCGGTGAGGAGGCAGCTGAGGATGACGCACGTCTGCGACTGGTTGTAGGGGATGAACCCGGCGTATTGGATGAATTGCGGCATATTGACGTCTGCGAGTGCGAAACCTCTTACTTTGGGGACAAACTAAAAAAAAAGAGGCATGTGAGTATGGGAGGATGATACGAACAGCATCACTGGTTTTCTTACATGCGTGATGACTCGGTGGACAGCCACCAGACCCGCGCCGATGACCACACCAATCGGGACCATGTAATACATGCTTCCCGCTCCGTAGATATACTTGGCAAGCGCCCACGACGCCGCATTGGTGTTGTACGACTGGATGCCGGCACCGCTCCAGGCCGCGCTGCCGTCCGAGTTGGCAAGGAGATCGCGATTGGCGGTGACGATGGAAATCATGACGGCGTAGTTGATGAAGCCGCCAAGGATGGTGCCGTAGATTTGGGTGAGAAACATGACGCGGGGGGGGATTTTTACTATGCGTCAATGGATTAGCAACCGCCGTGGACCCCTTTCATGACACGCACGCTAGGCGACAGCATGGTATTACGAACAGTACTCTCCCATCTTCAAGTCGCTGCAGAGATTGACACAGTTGCTGATGACATTGTGCGACCAAGCAGCAAAGTACATGTTGCCAATGGGTCGGTCAGGGACCATCAGACCCGCGAGCATCTTGGACAGGTTGTTTGTAGCAATGCCGTTGCCGAAACGGGAGAAGAGAAGGGTGCTCTATGGGATTGGTCCCGTCAGCAAGACATGCGCCTCTTTCTTTCTCCATCTTCATCCTCATTCCTTTTTTCTTTGTTGTGAAAAAAAAAAAACAGGAAAAATAAAACAGATTGAATCCTTGGGGGACTTACCAGAGGCGCCAACACCATACCAATAAACAGCGCCATCACATACGCCCACACCGACAGCGTAATGTTCTCATGGATCACAACAACCAGACCAAGCATAAAGCTGGACACCAGGACAATAATGTACCACCACCAAGGGGCTTCCCTGTAGTGCTTCGTCATATGCGCATGGTGCCGATCATCAAATCGCCCGGCCCTCGCGCTCTTGAATGCCTTGACGAAATCGCCGCCCCAGAACAAGGCGCAGTGGGCAATCAGAGCGCCAATCTAAGACTTTCGTTCAGCGCCCAGACCCAAGGGGCGGGAGGACAATTAGATGGGGCCAAGCTACTTACAGCAGCATTCGCCATGAACATGGCGTACGCAAAACTACCTGTCAAGCGAGGGACACCGTACTTGGCAAACGCTGTTTTGTCGAGAATGCCGCCGACAAAGACCTTTGACGTGGGGTACGCCTTGCCGCCTGCGGTTCGAAGTCGCGTGGACATGAACGGCTGTGATTTGGCGTCCCAGACATTCGTGTAGTAGATGCCCAGCATGGCCAACATACAGACCAGGATCCCAACAGCCTGGTGGACTTGCAGCGTGAGAGGATATGACGTTTGGCTGGAAGTGATCTGTCGTTTAGATGCGCAGTCAGCATTCACGGGCGAATGAGGTAAAAAAAGACAAGAAGAGACAAGAAATGAAAAAATAAAAATAAAAATAAAAAAAATAAAAATAAAAAAATAAAAATAAAAAAATAAAAAAATAAAAAAATAAAAATTGGCAAAAAGGGGATACCGCTGGTCGACGCTTACGTATTGCCAATCGAGCGACAGAGAAAAAAGGCCCAGTCCCTCATTATTGGTCGCGCCACCAAACAAATTCGTCAGTGTGGCCGCCGTATCGCCAGTGGCGTGCATGGAAGCCAGGCACGGAATGGAGATGGAATTGAGCCACGGGAAAATATACGCAGGAAAGAACTCATATGCCGCCATGCCCATGAAGCTATACCAAAAGATACGCATGGGCTTCGAGCTCTTGACATCCTGCCAATGCAAGCCCTGCAGAGTCTTGACAGTCGGAAGGTTGCTCCAGTACACAGACTCGACGTGCCAGACACAGATGGGCCGCAGGATGCCACAAATGCCGTACCCGAACAGACCAATGGAGATGACGCTCAGGATGATGGTGGTGGCGCTCAGCGGCAGGTCGTAGAAGAGATTCTGGGCGGTGAAGACGGCGATGCTGGCGGCGGCGTTGGAGGCCGACGTGGCGGTGATGGAGCAGATGGCGTGCTCCTTGAGATTCCACGGCCCGGGATTGAGGAAGCGGACAAGTCGAATGCGTAGAGGCGGTTCGCCCTCTCCACCTTGCTCCCTCCATCGGCTCTCCTGGATATCACCACGAGGGAGGACAGCGGCCCATGCTCTGCCGACAAAGTGGGCGATGAGGACGATGAAGGTGCCGGAAACAGCCACCGATGTCGGTTTGAACTAGGTGCGGACGCCGGCAAAGTCAGGATCAAGGCGGATGGATCTGGGCCACGGGAAGATGACGGCTCTTGTCATGGCAACTGTGCTTACAGAGTAGATCTGGCTCATGACAGCCTGAAAGGCCGACAGGCAAGAAGCGAGCATGATGCTTCGAAAGGTCAGCGCGGGCTCAAAGTCGTCCCGTAGGGGCAGCAAGTGCTGCGCGGCGTCGTATCCGGTAACGATGATGGCATCCTCGTCATCCGAGTCCCTGTCCTTGTCGTCGCTGCCAGACAAGACAAGGCCCTTTTGGACGTCATCATGGCCAGCCGTCAATGAGCCTTTCAGCGCATGACTGCGCGTGATGGGGATCTTCTCGTTCATCTCCTCATCCCCTGTAGCACCGACCGTCTTGCCCTCGACGGGATGGACGCCATGGAGCATGACGGGATCAGGTGACATGGTTCGTAAGGCGGGCAAGATGTCGAGATGATGTCCGTCTCAAGAAGGAAAAGGCTTGGATGCCGATGGACCTGATGGACTCTGGCCGTCCCCCAGACCACTCGTGCTGCGGAATGCCCGCTTCATATCTGGAAAGCCGCCGAGGCATTTTCATCATTCGACCAAGCCGGGTGGGATCTGCAGAGGCTTCCCCTCGAGTCTCGACCGCGAACGTAGCACCAAGACGACTGGCAGCAATCCCGGACGTCGAGGCTAGCGCTGGTCAGGGGCAATGTCGCCATCCGGATCTGAATCGTGCCCGATAACAGAGGGCCGCGTGATAGGACGCACAAGAGGGCCTGCAGGGTGACCCGGGATCCTTTGCAAATGGCGAAACGCAACGAGGAGTCGTCCAGAGTAGCAAGCAATTTTGCTTATCGCCTCCGAACGGCCCCCCACTGCACCCTCACCTCAGGTCAGGGGGGCCTTGGAAGACGTCAGTTGAGCTGCAGACCCGCCCAAGCACGTCACCGTTGGGATTGCTGAGCTGCTTAAGCGCCCGGGTCGCGGCAGCAAATCATGAGCGCGCGTGTGGAGTCGGTCCATCGATGCCTGGGGGGGTCGCTCCTTCCCGTACCCTGCATGTGGCGCCTTGCATAAACGAGGGACGAAAAAAATTGTCGTCTCGGGGAAACCCAGGATCCTACAGCCCAGCACAAAGTCACATGCGCACGTTTCGTTTCGACCAGGAACCGCAATCACCCTCACTCACACACACTCACACACAGAC
>AFQZ01001350.1:0-12484 GCA_000222935.2 Aciculosporium take MAFF-241224
AAGAAGAAGAAGAAGAAGAAGAAGAAGAAGAAGAAGAAGAAGAAGAAGAAGAAGAAGAAGAAGAAGAAGAAGAAGAAGAAGAAGAAGAAGAAGAGAGAGAAAGAAGGAGAGAAAGAAAGAGACCCTTGGCACTTGTTTGATACGACCAAGACGCAGGAACCCTCTTGCAACATTCCTACCTACCGCCTACCCACTGCCCGCTCAAACCGCCAATGCTCCCGCAAATATCGCTCATCTTGACACAGTAACCCACTCGGTGCTCAACACAAAGCTCGACATGGAAACCAGCGGCCCCCACAAGCCTCTCGGCATCGCAGAGTTGATCAACAAGAACGACGATGTCGAAGTGACGGAGCTGGACAAGTCTGGCAATGTCCAGCGTCGTTGGCTTCACCGGCCGTTTGATGCCGTCATTGTTGTACGTAACGTATCGTCGACGCCACCGTCTCTGAATTTCCTCCCCAATCAAATCCCCTTGCGCCACTTTTTTTTTTCCCTTTTTTTCTTCTTTTTTTTCCCTTTTTTTTCCCTTTTTTTTCGACTTCTTACGCTGACAACGTGTGTGTGCTTTTACGGCCAGCTGCAATCCAAAGATGCACGCAAAGGGCTCTTGGCTCGGTCCCTGGGTGAGTGGAAAAAGGTAGTCCTGGACGCCTTCCTCCCCGTCGGCTACCCACACTCGGTGTCCCGAGACTACCGGGCGTACCAGACGTACGACTCGCTGCAGGCCTTCTTCTCGACCATCACGTCGCTGCTGGCGAGCCGGGCGCTGCTGCAGGGGCTGGGCGTCGGCGACGCCAACTCGTCGGCGACGTTTGCGCTGCTCATGACGATCCTGCGGGACGCCACGTCGCGGATCGCGACCATCTTCTTCGCGCACCGCTTCGGCTTGCGGATCGAGCCCGACGCCAAGCGGTACCGGTTCCTGGCCGACATCTTCAACGACACGGCCTTCTTCCTGGAGCTCTGCAGCCCGTACCTGGCGCCGTGGGGCAAGGTCGCGGCGCTGGCGGCGGGGGAAGCGCTGCGGGCGCTGTGCGGCGTGGCCGCCGGCGCGAGCAAGGCCGCGCTCAGCGTGCACTTTGCCAAGCACGACAACCTGGCCGAGCTCAACGCCAAGGAGGCCAGCCAGGAGACGGCCGTGGGGCTCGTCGGCCTCCTCGTCGGCAGCCTCGTCGTCCGGCTGGTCGAGGACCCCCGCCGCGTCGTCTACCTGATGGTCGGCCTCGTGCTCGCCCACCTCTGGGTCAACTACCTCGGCGTGCGCAGCGTCTGTATGACAACGCTCAACCGCCAGAGGGCCACGGTGGTCTTCCGCGAGTACCTCGAGACCGGGAGGGTGCTCTCCCCCGAGGAGGTCGCCCGCCGCGAGCGCATCATCTCCTGGGTGCCCGTCGTGCGCAACCGCCACGGCGAGCCCATTGCCCGCGTCGAGTTCGCCGCCAGCTACAAGCGGGCTGCCACGCACGGCAGCCGCGACACGGTCGACGTCATCGACGGGCCCATGCACACGTCCTTCATCATCTCGCCCCGCGGCCGGCGCCTGGCAAAGATTAAGCTGCTCCTCTGGGCTGGCTGCCAGCCGAAGCACGCCATCCTCGCCTGGTTCCACGCCATGGAGGACGCGTGGGAGATGAAGCGGGACCACGTCCACGACCACAAGAAGACGCTCGTCACGGAGGGCCGGCACGCCGAGGACGCGGAGCTCTGGACGCTCATGGAGGAGCGTGGCTGGGATCTGCAGACGCAGGCTTTTGAGACGGCGGCTCCGATTCGACTCCGCGTCCAGTCTGTTGTGAACAAGGATGAATGATGGGGAGGGAGGCTTCGAGGTGATTGTGTACTTGGGGCACTTGGTGTATGGCACCCGTCCTGACGTGCCAATTGTGGGACGGGGAGAAGGTGTGCAAGTGGAAGTCGACACTGGTCAAGAGCAGCAAAACATGGATTCTGCAGAGTAGAAACCTACCAACACTTTTTTTGTGACAAAATTCGAGTCCCAACGCTCGTCTACCTATGTATCCATGTTGTTGGAACACATACACCCTGCTCCTTGAAAAGAAGAAAAACACAAACGCCTCGCATGAAATCATACCAACCCGTTACCAACCTTTTATACAAGATTCAAAGTGGATAGATGGGAAAAAGAACAGAGAAAACAAAGAGTCATGACGCAAACCCCACCAACCGCAAAGCCCTCATCTTGACCCCCTCCCACGTATTCAACTTGGGCCGCACATCAAGGTAGAAACTCGGCACGCCCCTATTCCCCGCCGCGTCGGGCCGCCCCGCATAAAAATCAATCACGTAGTCGATGCGGGTGCCGCACCGGTCAATCACCCAGTCGTGGCGGTCAAAGGGCGGCGTGTAGCCGAGGATGGTGTTGAGGCGGGCCTTGGGCGTCATGCGGCGGTTCTTGTTGGCAAAGGATTCGAGCCTGGGGGCGTCGCAGCTGGGGGGAGTGGGATGCTGGAATTAGCTTTATATATAATGGGTTTGGGCACGCAAGGGGGCATTATGAAGAGAAGGGAAAATAGTAAAAAAAGAAAAGAGAGAGAGAAGGGGGCTAGGAAGAACCAGGCACTCACCTCGCCCCAGCCAAATACGGTGCCTCCCACTCCCGAATCTCCTTCCACGCGCGCTCATTCACGGCATTGTGAATCGGCACCACGGTCTTCATGTCCGCGGGGCGGGCGTCGTACCCCTTTCGGCGCATGGCGTCGAAGAACATCTTTTCGGAGGGGTACACCCATTTGCCGGAGGGGTCCATGCCCGATTCAATCTCGTGGTTGGCTGCGCTGGGGGTCGATGCGCCGTCGTCGACGGGGCAGGCGGTTGTGGTTGTGGATCGGGGGATGGTCGAGATGACGCGGTTTGTGTCGAGGCTGGTGGTGGTAGCCGCGGGAGGCGGGGGGGCAGCTGACGACGGCGACCACGGCAGGTATATGGCGAGGCGGTGCGTCCATGTGTTTGGTTGTGATGGTTGTGAGGATGAGGAGGGGGAGGAGGAGGAGGAGGAGGATGATGATGAGGAGGAGGAGGAGGAGGAGGAGGAGGAGGAGATTGGGTGGTTGACGGGGCAGGAGGTATGGTGGGAGCTGGGGGGTTCGGCGGCGGCGCGGGCTTGGGCGAGCCAGGCGTCGCGGGTTTGGTGGTCGACTGGGCAGGCGGGGGGGGGTTTGTCGTCCATTTTTATTTCTGGGTTGGTTATGTTGGAGATGTGGTTGTGGTGGTGGATGGTGGATGTGAAGGCATTCAGATGTGATGGATGCACCAAAAAAAAAACCCCCCGATGGTTTGGTTTGGGGCCGTTGTTTTTCCGGCGGGCTGTATGCTGTGTCAGGCAGAGAGAGGCATTCGAGTGTGCGGAATCTGCATGCAGGTTCAGGCGCCGAGACTGAGGGCAAAAGAAGATAAATGTCGTGCATGGAGCTGTGCGACTGTACATGAGCTTCTGTGCCCTTGATTCTGTTCAATGCCGCGGTACAGTAAGCAGAAAGGCCGACTTGAAGGGAAGCTCTGTGGATCGTTGACTGGCAACCTTATTCAATGACGTAGAGTTATATCTGCGGACCATGGTTGACTGCGAGGTGCGGGTCCGGCCAGACCATTTTCCCGCTGCATCGTGCCGCTTCCAGCCGGGCAATCTCGACAACACAACACCACAACCTCACACGTAGACAGCCCGTCCTCCTGTTCCAGCTACCAGCCCTCGCGCGTCCACCAGGGAGCAACCGCATGGCGCCATGACGGGCCGCTCACCGCCCTCGTCATCCCACGGGCGCCTCCCTCTCCCCGGCTCACCAGCGTCCTCGTGGGCGGCCTACCGCGCCAGGATAGCAGGCCTGCTCCAGCACCCCGACACGATGGTCATTGCCGCCTTCTGGCTGTTTGGTGAGAAGACCTTCCCGCCAGGAGGAAACAGAATCATGTCGTGCGCCAGAGAGAGCGACGTACCTCTCCGATTCTTTGCCAAGAAAAGGAAAAAGACTAACAAACTGTATACATGCACGACCAGGCCTCATCAACAACGTCCTCTACGTCATCATCCTCTCCGCCGCCCAAGACCTCGTCGGGTCGTCCGTCCCCAAGGGCGTAGTCCTCCTCGCCGACGTCCTCCCCTCCTTCTTCACGAAGCTCATCGCGCCATACCTCATCCACGGCGTGCCGTACCGCGTCCGCGTCCTCGTCTTCATCGGCCTCTCAGTCGCGGGGATGCTCCTCGTCGCGCTGACCCCGCCGTCGAGGTCCGTCGCCGTCAAGATGGCGGGCGTCGTGCTGGCGAGCCTGAGCAGCGGCGGCGGCGAGCTGAGCTTCTTGGGCCTGTCGCACTACTACGGGCACGCGAGCCTCGTGGGGTGGGGGTCGGGCACCGGCGCGGCGGGGCTCGCCGGCGCCGGGCTCTACGTGGTCTTGACGGACTGGTGGCGGTTTGGCGTGAGGGACAGCCTGCTCTTCTCGGCGTGCTTGCCGGCTGTCATGTTTATGAGCTTCTTCTTTGTGCTGCCGACGGGCCCGCTGCTGCAGGGGTCGTCGTTGTCGCGGCCGAAGGACTACGAGCCTGTTCCGGATGGGCGTCTCGTCGAGGAGGAGGAGGAGGAGGAGGAAGAGGCGGCGGAGGAGGCTCTGCCAGCATCGGGGCCGTCGAGTGTTCGCATTGCGTGCTTGGCGGGTGCGCATGCGTCGAATGATGCCCACTCGCTGAGGAGCAACCTGCGGAGGGCCAAGGCGCTGATTGTCCCGTACATGGCGCCTCTGCTGCTCGTCTACGTCGCCGAGTACACCATCAACCAGGGCGTCGCGCCGACGCTGCTCTTCCCGCTCGAGGGCTCCCCCTTTGACGAGTACCGTGGCTTTTACCCCTTTTACGGCTTCTTGTACCAGCTGGGCGTCTTCATCTCGCGCTCGTCGACGCCCTTTTTGCGCATCCGCCGTTTGTATATCCCGTCGCTGCTGCAGGTGGGCAATCTGGTGGCGCTGACGCTGCAGAGCCTGTACCTGTTTATCCCGTCTGTGTATCTTGTGTTTGGCGTCATCTTTTGGGAGGGCCTCCTCGGGGGCGCCGTGTACGTCAACTGCTTTGCGGAGATTATGGAGAATGTGGCGGAGGAGGAGCGCGAGTTTAGTCTGGGGGCTACGACGGTGAGCGACAGCGGGGGGATCTGCGTTGCGGCGTTTGCGAGCATTTTGCTGGAGCCGAGGCTTTGCGCGTACCAGGTTAGGCGGGGGAGGGACTGGTGTCGGAGGATAGAGGCGCGGGGGGGGTGTAATTGGTTTTTTTTTTTTTTTTTGGTTTTGGGTGTTGGTGTTGTGGTGTCGGGATTGTATATTACTTTTATTTTGGGATGCATGGCATGTGGTTCAAGAGGAAGCATGTCGATGTCTTGGCTGGACATGGCCTTGTCTGCATCGCGTTGGGCCATTCAACAGGTGCTAGCTACCGTTTGGTTATTTATCCCCTAGTCTTATCTGTCTAGGTATAGATAGACATGCGTGTCTTCAGAGCAGGTCATACAGTACATGTTTGTTTGGCTCGGCAGCGTGACATTCGTTACCCTTGCAACATTCTACGGCATTGTGGTGTCTGGTCATGGGTAGAGCACGGCGCTTTCTTCGCTGCTCGCTTCGAGGCCGGAGGCGTGTCTGTGTAGCAATGCAGCACAGTACTGTGCAAACGCGAGTGTTCCTCTTCCGCCGGGGTCCTGCGTGTCGTATCGGCTCGTTCTTGTCCATCTTTCATCAAGTACATGTGTTAATCCGATAGGCGATGGAATGCTCCGCCTGTTCCAGTCGTGAGTCGTGCGTGACCTGCTCTGCTCAAAGAGCTCCGCGAAAGAGGCTGATCTTGGAACTTTATATTTTGCTTTATTTTGTTCGTGTTCGATTTCGGCCGCTGCAGTATGATTCCCCGCGTGATTTTACAAATCTGCTCTGCGGGGGGGTTCAGGCTAGCAGGAGGACGGATTAAAAAGAAACGGGTGTATCAAGATTGTGGTCATCTACACGGATGAAAAGAAACGGGTGTTTCAAGATGGTGGTCATCTACACGGATGAAAAGAACCAGGTGTATCAAGATTGTGGTCATCTACACGGATGAAAAGAACCGGGTGTATCAAGATGGTGGCCATCTACACGGATGAAAAGAACCAGGTGTATCAAGATTGTGGTCATCTATACGGATGAAAAGGTTATTATGAAAGGATCATAACCTTTGCTACTTACTCTGCTGAATCATATCTGCAGCAGAGGCTGCTGTTAGGCGGGGCTTGTGGATTTGTAAAACCATTCAGGGATCATGCTGTACGGAGGTGTCGTCCGTCTTTGCAGGGCCCCCTGGGAGCTAAATCTATGGTGGTAGGGGGGGGGGGGGGGCGTGTACTTTCGCTGGCAGTGTGGTCCTGTGGTAGGGGGGGTATGTTTGCGCATACACATACAGACTGTGTTTGTGTGCGTGGATATTTTCACAGCGTAGACGAGTGGTGGATGGCAGGCTTGGGACTTGATGGGATGAGGAGAGATTTTATGCATGTGTTGCCTGTGCAGGTCACTACATGTGTATAATGCCTTTTTTTCATTTCATTTCTGTTCATTTCTGTTCATTTCTGTTCATTTCTGTTCATTTCTGTTCATTTCATCTCATTTCTGTTCATTTCTGTTCATTTCATCTTATTTCTCTTCTCTTCTTTTCCTTTCCTTGTTCTTATTTCCCCCGTTTTCTTCAGCCATCGTACAGCATAAACACATGCGTGTGTGTATGCCCTGCTCGCCACATCCACGCAAGGATCGGACATGGGCTAGAGAAGAGCTCGGCGGGCTCGTCTGAGGAGTCATGACCCGGGGGGCGTGGTGTGAAAACGGGTCTTGCCATGTCCCGCGTGTGTGCCATGCCACAACAGCACACGCTTATATTTGTCGTGCGGAAGAGGGATCGGTTGCGTCCGGGTGTGAAGCGTCTGGTCTGGCCTTATGCCTCTGTGGCGTGGTGCGGGTAAAATGCGTGAGGCCATCTGTTTACGCAGGGGGAAGATGGGGTACGGCTTGTAGGTTTTACGGTTTGTAGGTTTTACGGGTTTACGGCTTGTAGGTTTTACGGTTTTACGGCTTGTAGGTTTTACGGTTTTACGGCTTGTAGGTTGTACGGTTTGTAGGGAGGTCGGTAGGTGTAGGTAGGCACTCAGGGTATGCGCCAGCTTGGCTTTTCCCCCGTACATGCTAGCCCATCATCGTACTGACTGACGCAAGCGCAGAAGTCGTCTGTTCTTGAACTCCCGACGGCATCAAGCATTCCCGAGGAATCGGGACATGGTGGATGAACCGAGCGGCATCGGCGCTGCCTGTGTTGCATGTATGTGCTCCGCCCATGACTCGCGTGTCGACACATGTAGCATGGCGGGGATGGAAGACGATTCATCCAGACGGGGTCGCGAGTCAGGAGAAAGAATACGTAGAGTAGGTGCCGCGCCGTATATTCTGGTCTGCGTCGGTTGCTGTCTGCGTCGGTTGTCGTCTGCGTCGGTTGTCGTCTGCGTCGGTTGCTGTCTGTTTGGGCGAAACGGCGACATGGCGTCTCCGAGCGACGTATATATAGAAAGGGCATCTGCACAGCGCGTACACGGGCCGCACGCCTGTCCATCCCTCCCTCCATTCTCACGAGAAGAGCACACATGGCCGTCCCAGTGGAACAGGCAAGGGCAAGCCAGGACGACCTAGAGATTCCACATGGCGTCGGGGGGTACGTCGCACGCACGCCCGTCCCGCCGTTCCTGTGGGCCGGAGGACAAGACGCCCAGCCACACCATGTCGGCACTTGACGGGGGGCCCCATCAGTTCAGAAAGCAGAGTGTGAATGTGCTGTGGACATGTGCGACCTGGGATCGTCATCCCCGTAGTCGTTGCGCGCAGAGAGACGAGACAGACGACGTCGGTTTGGTGTGGGCCGGGCGTGTGTCGGGCCGGCTAAATAGGCACGTACCTACCAGGTAGCCGCAGGTGGTTGGTTGGTTGCCTGAATGCCTTGGTTCCCTTGGTTCCGGCGTGCCCGGCTGGGGCCAGTGTGGGCACATGCAGAGGTGGGCACCTACCTACTTGATGGTTCAAACCCAAAATGATTTTATAAATCTACTGATTCTGCTGCTTATATTAGCAGGCACCCTGCTCTTCCCCGATCAAGGTCGGTGCCCCACTTCAAGCCTGGCACCACCCCACCGGATGTCTCGGGCGTCGCCCCAGCGGCAGTGGCATCCAATCACGGCGCATCTCGCGGGGGCTCCTCCTGCCCAGGTTCTGCATCAAGGCGCCAGCAGGGTGCCAGACCACCGCTCGCCTGGGGTCTGCCATCTACATGTGCATTCCGTACACGACCACGAGTCCACGACACTTCAGCTCGACACCATGTATCCATTCCATCTGCTGCATGGAGCAGGCGGCATGTACGCCACCCGACGCAACAGCATGTACGCGCGCGTCACGTGCCCCTCGCCTCGGCGCGAGCTAGCCCCCTCCGGCTTCGCAAGTCCGCCCCCCGGACAGACGCCTCGTCATCCATCGAGCAGAGTCTAGACCCAACAGAAGACGACTCGGAAGCAAAAGGACTCTCGGAACCAGATAGGCGGCGGCGGGCCTGACGAGACAGGAAAAAAGCACCGGCTTCGTCGTGAAAGGTCCTGGCAAGCTCCATTGTGCTGCACGCACAAATCCGCACGCGCACCAAGGCCATTCTCGCCGTCCCGCACCGTGCATTACCTATTGCTGCCACTTGTTGGCGTCGACGAGCAACCCATCCAGGCTGTCGCAGCAAGGGACCAAGAGGGACAGAAATCAGTCGTTAGCCTGGTGCACCAAACACACAGGACACGCCCCTGCCCATGACGAAACCCCCCTGTCTATAGCACAATCCAACCTGTCAGGCCTCGTCATGAACCCGGACAAAGCGAAGCCCCCATCCTGAGTAATGCATGCGTACAAACTGTTTTTGCTAAGACGGTTATGTATGGGCATGTACATGACGGGTAACGAAAAGAGGAAAAGTGTCAAGAATAGGGGCACACGGGTAGACGGGGGAAAGGAAACGAGAAGAAAAAACAAAAAAAAACGCCACATGCCAACTTTCATTATACGCCTTCCCCCCCCCCCCCTCCAAGACTCTTACATGGACGAGTCCTCCTCTCTCGCCCTCCCTGGTGTTCCCCGAGCCATTCCTCCATTTCCCTAGCAAACTGGCTAGTGCCATCTTCTTCTTTTCTTTGTGTTTTTCTAATCATTTGCTGTGCCTTTGCTTGTCATCGTCATCCATCACCCATTCTTTTGTCTACGAATTCGGCCCAACACAGCGATTGATTGCATTGGTCACTCCTTTTCAGCCGACTGGATGAGTTGATAGAAAAAAGTACAGAAACGGTAAAAAAAAAAGAAGAGAAAGAAGGAGACGCAGCAACGCAAAAGATCCCCCACGCACAGTCAGCGTGTGAGGCACGCCCGCCCTGCACGATGCGTTCCCCGAACCGGATCCAGTTCATCGGCGTCGCGGCCTTTATCTGCACGTTTTTCCTCGTCCACCAATGGCTGTATCGGCATAAGTCGTCGTTGGCGCTCTTGGCCGAGAAGGCGCCGTGGAAGAAGCTGGAGGTGAGCCCACCGGAGGTGAGCCCGCCGGAGGGGAGCCCGTCCAAGGATATGCCGCTGGAGGGGAGCAGTCCGGCCAAGGTTATGCCGCTGGGGGGGAGTGGTCCGGCCAAGGATAATTCGCAGGCGGCGAGCTCGTCCAGTGATAATCCGAAGGGGGGGAATTCGTCCAGTGATGTTTCCAAGGGGGGAAATTTGTCCAGTGATGTTTCGAAGGCGGCGCAAAACTCGACGTTGGGGTTTGAAAAGGTGTTTTATATTAGCTTGCCGAGGTATGTTCTCCCCCCCCCCCCCTTTTTCCCTTATATTTGTGTGTGTGTATGCGTGTGTGTGTGACGCGGTGTGTGAGAGAGAGTATGTGTCGCAACAGGACCAATGGCATTGGGCCATGCGGGACACAAGGCTGGATTGGACTAACATGGGGGGTTGGCAGCCGGACTGATCGACAGGACATGATGAGCATGCTGGCTTCGACGACAAATGTTACGCTTACGTATCAGCGAGGAGTAAGTTCTTTTCTTCATATCATGTGTCATCGTGGATGGGGATTCGGGACGGAAGGAAGATGGAGGGAGACGCAAAAAAAAAAAAAAAAAAGAAATCAAGAAAACGGGGCGTGGATAGGACGAGCACCCAGTCGTCTGATACCATTTCTAGGCCATCGGCGACGACATCCCCGACAAATCAAAACCCAGCGGCGGCGAACACCTCAAGTCAGGGCAACTGGGATGCTGGCGAAGCCACGCCGATGTGTGGAAGAGGATGCTGGATGAGAATATCCAGACGGCCATCATCTTGGAGGACGACGCCGACTGGGACGTGGAAGTTCACGACATTTTCGAACGCTTCAGCCGACACATGCAGAATACCAAGCTCGGTGGGCACACGCGGACCGAGTATGAGAAGGAGCATGCACCATATGGTAGGCAACCCTTTTTTTTACAACTCCATCTCATCTATCCCCTGGATCTCATCTATCCCCTGGTTTTCATCTTTCAGCCTCGAGCTTTTCCGCTCATCCTCTTGAGGCCCCACCCGCTGACCATGGCTGCTCTGCATTTCAGGCCTCGAATGGGATCTCATCTACATCGGCCACTGCTGGGAGATTCCCCGCAAGGAAAAACCGCACAAGACCGAAACCTATGAGGACCCGTCTGCGCCGAATCAGCACGAGTACGTATTTCCATGCCCACCAGTCGGGACAAAACAAAAGCGCGAGCGACGGTTTTGGCATTCACCCCCTGCCCTGTCCCTGTCCATGGCCTTTTATGCTGACACACGACAGGATGAAGGGCGAATTCTCGGCGGTACTCCGCGAATACGGCGTGAAGCTCGACGACAACACGAGAGTCAGGGTCGTCGCGCCCTCGTGGTACAGCGTCTGCACGGTTGGCTACGCCGTGACGCTCAAGGGCGCGCGCAAGCTCCTGTACACGGTGGGCAACGGCCAGGGGCTGAACGGACCGGTCGACCTGGCCATGATTGCGGCCATCCAGAAGGGGCAGCTGACGGCCTTGACCATCGTGCCGCCCTTTGTCACGCCCTATGCGAAGGGGTCCAAGCTGGACAGCGACATTGCGGAGCCGCCAAAGGAGGGGGAGCCCGTCGAGGAACCGGCCGGGAGTGACAGCCTCAGGAATGGGGGGCGGAAGGCTCTGGAGAAGCTGGCCGCGGAGAAGTCGCCGTATGAGTCGGATCTTGCGTAACGGGCTGGGGACAAGGGGGGGGGGGGCCAGACAAGCGAGTCCCGATGCTCTGGACTCCGCGGCATGTCGTCTCGGGTTATCCTGATGGGAAAACCATTCCCCTGAACGTGATGGGTGACGGGAGCCGGGCGGAAACGATGCGCTTGTCCGCGACCCGCGCCGAAGTCTCATGCTCCGGAGCGAAGAGATTGTTTCGCGTGGGCCAGCCAGCAGCGGGACGTCCGTGGCACCTGCGCATCTGGATCTGGGCACGGGCGGCGCGTTCCGGGACCGTCTTGCCCATCATGTCTCGTGGTGCAGATGCGGGCGTCGTGGGCGCCAAATCATGGTGGTATGGCATCCCGCCCATGACAGCCTTGGTCTGACCGCTGGCAGCGTCTTTTTCTTGTGTTGGGCCGGGACGTGGCATCGATTTCGTCCCATTTCGTCGTGGCATTTTTGTATACATGTGTATTAGACATATTGGCTCGTCAGTTCGTATCCATTGAAACCGTCCACCGGCTCGGCGGGAGCTCGCCTCGGCGGCTCCCCCCCGGCAGGAGACCATGATCAGGAACTATAATAGGGTTAATAGGGTTTCTGCATAGTTCCCCCCAAAGACTGCGAGGGAGGACTCGCCAGGGCGGGGGGGCCCCCCCGGTGAATAGAGAAATAGAAGGAGGAAGAGAAAGAGAGCAAAAGCACCGGCCTCATGCGGTATCCCCAATGCAGTGCCGGCGGCATCAACCCCGCGCCCTGTGCCCAACACTGCCCAGAGGCCATTCGCACAAGTCCGAGTCAAGGGCACAACACACACATCCGTCCTGCCCGTCGGGAGCATCGCCCTCCTCCTCCTGCTCCTCCCGCGCGGCCAACCACATGTTGCTCGCAAAACGGCCTGGTGCAGACCAAGACTTGTAAAAATGAAAGCCATCCATCCGGGCCAGCCCGTCCATCCATCCACCACCGCCGTTCCTCTCCTCCCCGAGACAGGCCACAGTCCTCACGCCCCCCCCCCCCGGCCCATGACATCCCAAAGCCAAGCGCATCTCCCCCCCCCCAGAAGCCAAGTCCACCACCACACCACCCCGGCCCGGATCACGCCATCACAATCCCCGAGGCGCTCACCTCCCCCCCCCCCCGCGCGCCATCACAATCCCCGAGGCGCTCACCTCCCC
>AFQZ01001349.1:0-12556 GCA_000222935.2 Aciculosporium take MAFF-241224
AAAAAAGGGGGGGAAAAAGGGGGAAAAAAAGGGGGGGAAATAGGGGAAAAGGGGGGGGGAAAAGGGGGAAAAAGGGGGGGAAAGGGGGGAAAAGGGGGGGGGAAAGGAAGAAAATAGCTGCCGTTTCAGGGCCACTCACCCAAGACGCGCGCCAAAGGCGCCCAGGATAAAACAGCGCTTTTGTTTTCGCATCTGCAAGCCCCAGACAAGATTGACCGACAAGATCCAGAGGCCGAGTTCAAGAAACAGGCCTGTTGATTCTGTCAAGATCCACCGGCAGTACTATGCAGATATTAGTCGTCTACGGGCAACAACGCAAGCGGCCCGGCAACAGACGGTCCTCTCCTGACGACCAAATTGCTTACCATTGCATCGGTGCCATCCATCGTGTCCCACGGTCTGCTCAAGTCGGTCCGTAAGGCAATCACCAACATAGACGCCAAAGTCCAAAAGGTTGAAAGCCCGGCAAAGGCATAGGCAGGCCGACTCTGTGGTCCAAAGTATGTCATGTGGGCGACGAAGAGTGCAGCAGATATCTTACATAGACCAGTCGAGAGATTGTACAATATTTGTCCTGCGTAAAGCGCCTGCAGAGCATGGTCAGTCATCACACACTCTCTGTCTCCTCATCACAAGCACTGTGTGTCGATTTCATTGATTCTTGGTTCGAGTAATACCTGGTTCATCTGCGCAAAGTCTGGTTCAGAAATTTCCGACATTGACTTGCCGTATCCATGGTGAATGGCCAGACAAGTCACACCAATGTGTACTATACCTGTTACCTAGAAGCGTGGCGGTTAATCTGCTTGGCCCCTTTTCTTTTCCCGTTTCCTTTTCCTCTCCTGACATTTGCCTCCTTATCTTTCTGTCAACTCAGAACTTACGACGGCTGCTGATAAGAAATAGTCATCCAGATCCCAATTCTTGCTGCGCGTCTTGGTCCAGACACGGACGCCAAATGTCATGGTCGACCACGGCAACAACATGGCCATGGCGGTGCTCAGCCATGGGGCGTGATTTTCTGCCATCCAGATGTCGAGAAGGGCTCTTGTTGAGCGAGAGTCGGGTGGTGTTAAGTCACATCAATCACGTAGAGACTGCGTGTCATGGGGGCGGTCGATGGTGATGCAGCTTTGTCGACCAACGACGGTTGTTGTTATGAAATGGGACATATGTTTAATACGCGACACAAAGATGCGCGGTAGATGAGCGCGGGCTTTTTCTCTTCCCATGGATCGCGAACCCCGATCCAAGGCATTATTGCACCGTCAAATCCCTTTCTCATTTTTCCCGTGTATACTCTCTACATGAAGCTCGGGACTTGCCACGACGGGACTTTCGACTTCCCTGCCTGCCACACGGTTGGGCGCTCACCATCCGTGTACAATATGTGTGTGTACTATGAGTGTGTACACATATAACATGCTAGGCTAGCTACCAGGGAAAGAAATCGTTGCCGTTCCCGTCTCTGAGCGCATTCAGCCTAAAAAGCGGCAATGGGTTTTTTTTTTTTTTGGGAGAAATGGCCGAATTTACCAGAGTCATGGACCATGGTACCTAGGATGACACCCTTGTTTC
Organism: Aciculosporium take MAFF-241224; assembly: GCA_000222935.2. NCBI lineage: Eukaryota > Fungi > Ascomycota > Sordariomycetes > Hypocreales > Clavicipitaceae > Aciculosporium > Aciculosporium take. The sequence goes on from AFQZ01001349.1 coordinate 1,579, forward strand.
GTTGCGTGCGAGGATGGGGCTCGCAACAGAAGAAAAAGGGGAAGAATAGGAGTTAGTTAGCTATATTAATATCTATGGATCTGCGCCCTCTCTGAGACGTGGCAAAAAAAAAAAAAAAAAAAAAAAAGAAGCTTCGGTCAGTCAAAGATGTATTATAGGAACTATCGGATAATCTCTCGAAAAATCTCTCGAAAAAAGCTCTCGTCGTCTCTCGGGGGGGCAGTACAGGACCAGAGCCGCGGGCATCCTTGTGGGAATCAGCTCGGCAGACGTTCTTATCCTCGGCACATGTTGCTGCTCTGTACTGTAGTCTGTGTGTGTCTAAGACTATGGTGGATGTTTGTACAGAAAAAGAAGACAGGGTAAATAAAAAAAAAAAAAAAAAAAAAAAAAGGACCAAGACCCTTTACCAGATTCAAGCCAAATCCATCGAGATGCAGGACGAGTGGATGAAAGAAGAGGCAGAAGAAACCAGGATGCGTCCCTGCTTCTCATCATCCCGTGACCCCGATGGACCAAGAGTTTTGCCTGCAACCTGCAACCCTCTTCTTCCCGCATCAACAGCCTAAACACCCAGAAACCCGGCCTCGACAGCCCTGTCAAATCTCGCTTCCTAGGTCCGGCTTTGCGCTTGTGCGGTACTTCACGATGTTGCCTAAACGGCCTTACATGATCCCATCTTGCAATCAACCCATCCATTTCATCATTCCATCGCTTCTTCTGGGTCACAATCCCACGCCCACCATTTATTACGGTATTATCCGCTCTTCCGCAAAAACGTGCCCCTTTCTACAACCAAAAAAAAAAACCAAAAAAAAAACCGCCCGTGGTCCGGCCGGCGGCTGTGCATACATACACATGTACACACACATACATACACATGTACACACATACATGCAGTATAGTACAGGACAGTATGCGTCTGCATCTCCTTGGTACGACTGGCTGGTATGGCTCCAACGACGCAGCGAGGTACCGAAATGTTGCCCTTCCATGATGAACCGGTGTACGTCACGCTAATGCGATGCCCGCGGTATTGAAAAATCCTGTCCATGTTACGTCCTGGTTCTAGGACTTCTGGAAGCCCTCTTAACAAGCCAGCACGACAATATCATCTTGGGGGGCCATTGTTTTTCTCATCGCGTTAAATCCCAACTTGTCATCTTTTCCGCTTTGTCTTTCGTACCTGGGATCCGTCACAGCCGTCTTGGAAGCATCGGGAGTTCTTTTTTTTTTTTTTTTTTTTTTTTAATTTGTCTTTACTGAGTTGTCTTTTGGGTACCATTCTCTACCGCCCGTGACCGTCCGTCCTTCTTTGGATAGACTCAAAGACACCGAGATGGCCAAAAAAGAAGCCACCGAAATGATCGCGCCGGTCAGCAACCGCGGAGTCGATCAGGAAAATCCCATGGACGAGCTAGACGAACGGCACAAGTCGACGCCCGAGGATGCTTGCAATATGCGCCGGATGGGACGATCGCAGGAGCTTGTTCGACATTTTCGCTCGTGGTCCATGGTGTCCTTTGTCGCGCTGGCCATAGAGGCTTGGGAACTGTCCATGTTTAGTATTACGCCGTCGTTGATTGATGGTGGCCGTCCCGTGCTTGTATGGAGTTTTCTATGGATGTGTATCGGCTTCATACCTGTCTATCTCAGTATGGCTGAAATGGCCAGCATAGCACCCATTGCTGGAGCCCAATATCACTGGGTCAGTGAATTTGCGCCAGAAAAATATCAGAAAATCTTGAGTTATCTGACGGGGTACGTGCTGCCGTCTCTCATTTCTCTGAAACAACTCGACCCAACCCAACACAACCCCCCCCCCCCCTCCCTTTGGGACTTTGGCCTGTTTCCGTGATGCCGGGTATTGACAAGAATTTTTTTCCCCTTGAAGCTGGACATCGACGCTCGCGTGGCAAGCGGGCAACGCCCAAGGCATTTTCCTTGTTGGGACTCTGGTCCAGGCCATCATTACTATCAACAATCCCGACTACACAGCACCACCCTGGCATGGCACTCTTTTGGTCATGGCCATCAGTCTGCTGGCTCTAGCGGGGAATATCCTGGGTGCCAGACTTTTACCTCGCTGGCAAAATATTGTCTTTGCGATTCACATTGCGGCCTACTTTGCGTTTCTGGCCCCCATCTGGGTCAACGCGCCCCAGGTTGAATCGAGCAAAGTCTGGTCTGGCTTTGAGAACTCGGGCGGGTGGCCGAGTATGACTCTGGCCATCCTCATTGGGCAAATGCCTGGCATCAATGCTCAAATTGGCGTCGATACGGTACGTACTAGACTCGGGTTTTGGCTCTTTCTGTGCAAAACATTGGTCTCGGACAACTGACTGTTGCCATGATTGGGCAATCTCAGGCCGCGCACATGGCAGAGGAGGTCAGAGACGCTGCGCGGACCATCCCCAAGGTCATGATGATCTCGTTTGCCATCAACTCGGCACTGATTTGGCTCACCTACATCACCCTGGCATACCACATTCCCGATATTGCCACGGCACTGGACGAACCCACGACCTATCCCGCTATATCGGTTCTCAGGGCGTCCATGTCGCTGCCGTGGCTCAACACGTTGCTTGTCCTCATCACCGTGTTGCTCATGTTCGCCATCCTCTCGTACCTGGCCGCCGTCAGTCGTGATTTGTGGGCTTTCAGCCGCGACCAGGGGCTCCCCTTCTCCAAGTGGATTTCGCGCGTTGAACCAAGACGAGGCATTCCGAAGAATGCATACATCATGTCGACGGCCGTGAGCATCCTTCTCAGCCTTACGTACATTGGCAGTCCGGTCGCTTTCTATGCCATGACTTCCCTGTGTATTGTGGCGTTGCTTCAATGCTACTGCCTCAGCATTGGTTGCATGCTCTACCGACGTATCCTACATCCCGAGACCTTGCCGTTTGCCTGTTTCTCCTTGGGCAGATACGGCATACCCATCAATGCTCTGGCCGTCATCTTTTCGCTGTGGGGGTTCTTCTGGTGTTTCTGGCCACTGGCGTATCCTGTCACAGCGGCGGGCTTCAACTGGGCGTCGGTGCTCTTCGTGGCGGTACTCCTCATCGCCATGGTGTACTATGTCTTTAAGGGTCGGCATCAGTATCGTGGACCTGTCGAGCTGGTCGAGGGCAGGACGAATAATCAGTGCTGAGAGGGCGGGAGGCGTGTAGAGTGAGTGAGTGGATGCTGACAGATGTTGAGGTGTCTGGGTCGGTCACCTACCAGGTATGCTGTCAGCCTCGCATGTCACGTGGGTCTCTGGCTTTACCCCTCTCTGAGCCCTGTTGAGGGAAGAAATGGAACTACGTGAAAAGTGGGTAAAGCAAAGTAGCTATAAAAATTGGAGATGAGAGAAGTCGGATGAGCTTGGCGAAAACAACAACGAATTAACGGCCTATGAAGCGCATACTAGTGAGTCCACTTTCAGCCCACGTAGCTAGTCGGCGAGGATCTTTATAGTTTATGATCATCACATATTCCATCACAGCAGACATGGTCGGGCCGTGGATCCTGGACACGTAGCTTAGGTTTCTGCTAGTAGTAAGTACACAGCCGTAGTAGTCTTGGCCTTGTTGAAGAAATAGTGTGCTGTGCAAGGCTGTTGTTTCGCTTGTCAAATGAATCCTGTCGATGCTATGCCGTTGATGCCTGGGAGCCACTAAATGATGACGTGGACCGCCGCAGCAGTGACTGTGTGTTCTCGTCTCTCTTTGTTGTTGGGTACACACTCGATGCCTCAATGGCACATGCACCAAGATGATCAACATCGTGTTCTCGTCTTATTGGCCGAGCAGTATTGTTTTTTCTTTTCTTTTATTTTCTCTTCTTTTCTTTTCTTTTCTTCTTCGTACCCCAACTTCGTGCCACGTACGTCGTTTGTTTTTCCCGTTTCCCCCCCCCCCCCCCCCCCGCCCGGAAACGTTACTTTTGCTGACCGTCTTCGTCTTCTGTACCCAACACTTTGCCATCTGCATGCTATTTAATAATCGTCACAGAGAATCGTCACGCAGCCTTGGTTTGCAATGCAGCAATTCATCAACAAGTTTGACCGAGCTGTATCGGAATCGCCTTCCTCGGCAGAATGCATCCCTCGAAGTTCAAGCTCATCGACCTGCACCCGTGCCGTAATGAACACCTGGAAAAGCCTCGCCGTGAACGACCCAAAGCCATCTGGGCATACATGGACGACGTCTTGGAGAAACTTTCTTCGGGACGCTTTTTTCGTCCCCGCAGCCTCAAAGCCAGGTTCCTGTCCCATTTCGGACTGCCGATCTTTCCAACTGTCCGAGAACTACTCGAGTTGATGTTGTCAAAGGATGATACCCTTCGGACGGCGGCCATGACGTACTTTATCGAAAATTATCATGCCAATGGGTATTGCTTAACTGATCTGAGCGAGTGTCGGAACGCTTTTCTGCCACTACAAGGAAGCACTCGGCTCGCGACACCGTCCGAATGCTTTACGAATGAGGAGGCTGCTGTGCTTGGCTTCAACATCCTGCGAAGGGATCTTCATGATCACGCAAATGTAAGCTTTTTGTTGCAGAACTGATGATGACGATGATGGTTGTGAACATGGAGGTTGACATGCTTTGCATAGAAATTTGGCGTTGCTAGAGATCCCCCCATGGCCAAATGCGTCAAAAAATTGCTATCGAGTCCGCCCCAGGATCAGCAGTCGGCCGTGACTCTATTCGGCTATTTCGCCTCTCGCATGAATGAAGTCGAAGAGAGTAGCGTGGTCCATCTTCGCGACGCTCCCTTCGTCCCCGTGTCAAGACCGAGTCTTGCTCAGTCGTCCAAGACCGGGACCGCAGTCTCGCACATTAGCCCTTGTCGAGCCTACCTGGGCTTTTCGGCCACGTACGACGGCGACATTTTTGATTTTGTCGACTTTGGCAAAGAAGCAAATGCCTTTTTGTTTCATTGCGGAGCCAAGAGCGAGCCCACCAAGCTGGACATTGCACATTTGATATGCAATGAGCCGGCAAGGCTGCTCCGCATTCTCAAGAGTCCGAAAAAGTACATGGATCTTCTCCGGTCTTTGTCCGAGTCGTCAATCACGCTGAATCACGACAAGGAGTTGTGGCGCAAGCTCAAAACGTCACCCTGTCTCTTGGCATTCAGAGAAGTGACTCGACGCGGGCTTGTTCCCAGCCATGATGCTCATGGTTCTCCCCCGCCTTACGGCGGGACGACTTCAGACTCTCAACCTTTGTCGTTGTCATCGTCGTCATCGGCCGGGGGACATTTGACCAATCTGGACGAGAACGATGCGCCGAGTAGGCAATATCAGCTCGCGTCGGCCAGCCAGATTGTTGTGCTGGGCCGTGTCAGCTATCGTCCGTTTGAGGAGCATCTGCTTTACGCGCCCGAAGAAGATTTGCTGGAAAACTTTTACCTGCAGCTCGGCGCTCTGAAGCTGAGCAGCATTGTGCAGGAAGATGTGCGCATCGGGCCACACACGGGACGGGAAGAGGTCGCTGAGCAGCTTCGAAAACATGTCCTTGAGAGGTCAGAAATGTTTCTCATTGAACACGCCGACTACCAGGTGTTCCATCTGGCGCATCACTTTGATTTCCTGGCGAATTATCTCCTGGTCAAGATGGTGCGCTCTATAACGCTGACAATCACGCTGCGAGGCCAGCGGCAGTCTCACACAGAGAAGCGGTCCGCCGCCGCGTCTGCCTATAAACCAGGCGGCCCATACGTCCTTTATATTGCCGAAGACTGCCAAACCGACATGTACCAGGTCGGGCAACTCATCGGCCGACACATGCTGTTGGAGCCGACCCATCAGGTGGCCTTTCTCCTTCTCGAGTCATTTCTGACCCTCGATCTCTGTGGCCTGCGCGCGCGTGGCTACGACGTCAATCGTGTCCTACGCGCCAAGGCTGCGGAAGCACGAGACGTCGAGAGGGACCAGAAGTACATTGTAGACGATCGCTTCAGGCCGACCCCATCCGCCGCGTACCATAATTTTCACAACGCCGCCGATGCCACTCGGCCGCACGGATCCGACGATCCATACTCGACGACCCTGGTCCATGTATCCTCGCCCCAGCAACAATACTGCGACTGCACCCTCGCACAAAGCATCACGCTTGCAGGGGAAGCCTCCAACAAGATGAAGGTCTTTGCAGGCAAGAAAGAGTGGTTGAGCGAGGCCGCAAGGGCTCTTTCCGCCAATAGGACCGCCGTCAATGCATTCTCGGAACTGCTGGTGGACATTGGCAGCGTCTACTGGTTGAGGCCCGAGGTGCTGCACGTGTTTTACGTTTATGACCACACGGTTGCCTTCAACACGCGCGGTAGCATCTTTTTCAATCTGCACTACTTTTTGGAATACCACGCCAGGAATTTCAAGACGGTGAGCGGTAGGGCCGAGGCCGCGACGTGGTGGTGGGTTGTGCTGACGCATCAGCTGGCGCATAATCTTGTTCCGGTTCATAATAAGGAGCATACCTATTATACGTATGTTTTTTTTTTTTCCTTCGTCCCGTCTCATCTCGTCCCGTCTCCTGATGAACGAACGAACGAACGAACGAACGCGTTTCCTTATAGTATAAGAGAGGAGCTAATCAGGTGGCAGTGAAACTTTTATTAAGCGATATATGGGAAGAATGATGCACAAGCTGAATCAGATGGGTGGTTTACCGCCGGCAGCGCCGTTGTAAGGGTGTAGGAGGAAGATGGCGATCTGTTCACCATGGACAACCGTACATCTGTTGAGGTGGTATGGGCCGTAGGATGCCGCGAAGGCAGCGGGCTGAGCGTCGTCGACTTTTTCTGCCTTTTCCCGTGTAGAGTGACGGATAGACGGGACTGTATGGAATGTGACGAGGAGGGTGCTTAAAACACCACCGCCCCCTGTTTTCCGTATAGAGTAACAGAATAGACGGACAGCTTGTTTAGATGGCGAACAGGGGCGTCCTCCTCGGGAGCACATTTGATACGAGTTGGTTGTCTCTACGAGAAACGGTTACGCACACAACAGGGCGAGCAGGTATTGTCGGCGCCACCAGACGCCTCGCTTGCCACCCGTCCGTGCAAGGGCCTCGCTCTTTGCCTTGGGATTTGATTTTGATCCCCATGACATGATATGCCTCTAGTCCGTACATGTCCTCATCCCGTCCCCTCTCCTCCTACCGGACCTCCTCCTAAACACCCCCCCCCCCCCCCTCCTCATACCGAACCTCCTCATACACCCTCCCGCCCCCCATCCACCCATCAACCAACTCCTCCACCGCCCGCCACTCCATCACCATGACCACCTCCCCAAAGTAATTCACCCCCGCCCTCTGCCGAAACCCCAGTCCCCCAAACAGCGCCCTGCTCCCCGCGTTCCCCTCCTTGATCTTGGCCATCAACCGCACCATCCTGACACCACGTGCGTCCCCCGCCCCCGCGTACTCCTCCAGGATACGCCCGATGTGCCTCCGCACATAGGTGAGCAGACCCTCCACGGCCGCCCTCCCGTATCCCATCCGCCGGTGGCCCCTCTCCGCGACCATGACGTCGATTTCGCCGCAGAGGCCGCCCTCGGTCGTGTCGTCCAGGTCGTCCCCGCAGAGGAACATGTTGACGTCGCCCCGCATCCGGTCCTCGGCGTCGGCGATGCCGGCCGGGACGGGCCCACCGCGTGGCTCCTCTTCTGCGGCGCGCGCGCAGACGACAAAGGTGAGTCTGTCGGGGCACGATCGCCAGGAGCCCTGGTTTTCGTACTCTTCTCGGAGCGTCAGCGGTTCTGACGCGGTGGCTTCCTGGATGGCCTGGGGGGTTCCAGACCAACGTGGAATGAAGCCACAGATCAGTTAGCCGGTGGATGGACGAATCAAGATTGATCGGCATGACGACGACAGACACAAAAGGGCTCCCTCCTCTCCATCACAAAAGGGCTCCTCTCCATCCCCACCTTGTTCCTTCGTGGGTGGGCGGTGCGTGTGCAATGGGTGCGTGGCGGCGTACGGGATCTTGCATCCAGGTGTGGTACCTGGGGACGTGGCGGGCTTCGTACGGCACGAGGAGGACCTTGCCGGCCTGGATGGCTGCGTTGCGTCGGGTCTGGTCAGAGGGTTGGGATGGCAAGGGGTGGAGAGCTATGGCGCACCTGCGTCTTGGTTGACTCTCATTTTGTGTGTGGTGAGGATGGGAGGGGAGGTTCAAGAGTGAATGAAGGCCGCGGGTTCCGGTTTTGGGCGTCTCCATAAAAGCCATTTCCCGCCGGCGTCGTCGTCGTCGTCCCGTGGTCCAACTATCGCGACGCGACATGCCAAGAAAATTGACAGATTTTCAGTCATGATTTCCCAGGAGAGCAAATTTTGCCTCCGTTGCTATCTTCTTAATCCACAGCGTCACGCACGTCACGCACGCCACGCATTGCATAATACACAAGAGCCTACTCGTCCATGTACACGTACACGTACACGTACACGTACACGTGTGGATATTTAATAACCATGAAGCCTCATCGCGCCTCCTCCTGGGCGGCATGCAAATCAGCCAGCATCCTGGCCACCGCCTCCTCCCCCATCCTCGCCTCCATGGCCAGCAGCTCAGCCATCTGATTCATCTTGTTCCTCGTCTTGTCGTGCAGAGCGGCGCGCAGCTGCTCCATCAGCTCCAGGTCCGACTCGCTGGCAGCCGGCGTGGGGGGGAAGATGGTATCCCATTTCTCGATGCGGACCGGTGAGTCGCCAGGATTTGCCTCGGTGCCGTACTCTGCGTCCCTGCCCTTGACCGCGAATGCGACGCTTCTTCGGTCCGGCGCGACGCCCAGTTCGTCGAGGAGGATACCCGCTTTCGTGGGCATGATGGGCTGCAGCAGGATGCCTGCGACGCGCAGCGCCTCGGCCGAGTTGTATATCACTAGGTTGAGCATCACGCGTGTTTTGGGGTCACCATCCTTGACCAGCTTCCATGGTTCCGTGTCCGACACGTAACGGTTCGTCTGGCCACCCGAGAAGACGCAAGCATTAGTGGGGAAAGTGAGGCAACACGGGGATCCGAGTCCAAAAGCAGGGTAGCCCTTACCTCACGGAGGAGATTGAAAATCTCGCGAACGGCAGCACTGGTGTTGCAGCTGTCCATTGCCTCGCAGAACGCGAGAGGGATCCTCTCCAGGTGCTCATCCAGGCTTGTAAAGGGCTGCCGTGCGTGCTGTTCGGCGGATGCCTGCTGGAAAAGCCCCTGACGAAAGGCAGACACGGCCTCCGCGGTCGACCACCTCGCCGTGACTTTGGGTCGTGCGATCCTGTAAAAAAGATTGCCCATGTTGGCCTGCAGTTCCTTGGTGTACACGGAGCCAATCAGCTCGTTCGAGTAGCTCATGTCTTTGGCGAGGCTTCCGTTGCGCATGAGAAAGTAGCGCAGGGGGTCGACGTCCCATCGCTGTACGGCGAAGAACGGATCGACCACGTTCCCCAACGACTTGGACATTTTGCGGTTCGACATGGTCCAGTGGTTGTGGCACAGCAGGCCCTTCGGGAGCGGGAGACCCAGGGCCATGAGCAGCGCAGGCCAGTAGATGGCGTGGAAGCGAAGGATGTCTTTGCCAATGATCTGCAGGTCGGCAGGCCAGAGGCCCATGTTGTCGGACGGCGAGTGCCATTTGCTCCCGTAGCCCGTCTGCGTTAAATAGTTGATCAGCGCATCGACCCAGACATAAATGGTCTGGCCGTGGTCCTCCGGGTCGGGAATGCCCCAGCTCAGCCGGGACGCAGGCCGCGTGATGGAAAGATCCTCCAGGTGGTTGGCCACCCAGTCCCGGACCTCGTTCATCCGATGCGCCGGCGTGATCCAGTTTGGGTTTTGGTCGTAAAACTTTAGCAGCGCATCTCTGTACCTGGTCAGGGGGAAGAACCACGTTTCTTCCTCAACCCACTCCACCTCGCTGCCCGTCTCGGCGCTGACCATGATCTTCTTTCCCGTCTGGGGCACAATGTCTGGCCGGACCAAGTCCTCGGGGTGGAAGCATTCGTCGCTCACGGCATACCACCCTGAGTGAATGCCCTTGTATAGTCCCAGATGGTCAGGCAACGCGTGCTTGAGTTGCAGCCAGAACTCGCCGACCGACTCCCTGTGTTCTGGGCTCGTCGTTCGCATAAAGGCATCGTAGGAGACGTCACCTGCTGCCGCGAGCTCTCGAAACTTGCTCGAGTTTGTGTCGCATAATTCTTTCGGTTCAATCCCCTCATTTGCCGCAGCGCGCTGGATCTTCATTCCGTGTTCGTCTGTTCCGGTGAGGAAGAAGGTTTCTCTGCCCTTGATCTGCTGCCATCGTTTCAAGACATCGGCCAGGACCATTGTGTACAAATGACCAATGTGAGGAGCTGCGGAAACGGAAGCAGATTAGTGGCGGGTGTAATAGACGAGCGGCATCTTCAGCTTCTTTCTCGTCAGTAAAACGTACCGGCATTGACGTAAAATATAGGCGTCGTGATGTAGTATGGCTTGTCCGTCGAGGGGACTCCGCGTCTGTCTGAGCTGCTCCATCGAGCATTTGCTGGCCGGCAGCTGCCGCAGATCCATTGCGGACGACATGAATTGTTCAGTCGTGCTCGCCGCAGCCCTCGCATGGCTTGAGACGACAGCTTCTTCATGATTGTGTGTAAAAGCGCGCCGTTGCCGGCGTAAAGAGCTCAGAGCTGGTGAAGCTCTTGAAGAAACCCGACGGGTCCAAAAGAATTCGGCGCTGCCCCACAGTGTGAATCGGCCCTTACTGTAGATTATCTGCCTGACAATTTCTAGATCCAGTCCAGCACCAGCCAAAGTTTGGAATCACCAGGCGTCATTAGCAACTTGTCTGGTCGCCGCTTCGGCTTTGCGCTTCAACTTACCGTCTGACACACACGGCGAAGCCTCGTCTGCATTCATTGATTCGAGCCGGCGCAGACGAAATGCCTCTCCCGGATGCGGATACCCAGGTCAAGGCCTCCAGCGAAGGCGAGTCTCGTGTCGCACCTCTCTCTCTCTC
>AFQZ01001348.1:0-12568 GCA_000222935.2 Aciculosporium take MAFF-241224
GAATAATAATAATCATAAAGTGGGTGCTTTCAACTGGGCGACTTCAGCAGTATAGGTTAGCAGAGGAGCTTAGTAAGGCGTGGCAGATACATAATAACAAGGCTAAGAAAGGGACCAGAGGCAACGGAAACAACAGGATAGAGGAGGAAGAGCCAGACTAGGAGGGGAGGTGCTTATAGGGGGTTTTTACTAATATACTAACCTTTTATATAAAGCACAACCACACTTCTGTTATTGTCTACAGTTCCAGGGAACTGGCAGATATCTTATACTAATAGTTGGAAATAATAAAGACTCTATATTAGAGGCTTAGCGGGAGCTATATGGAAGAATATGGGTTTTCTCCCCTATCTTAGGGTTTTTCCTATATTAAGAAGTTAGTTAATGAACTAGTTAGTGGCTCTAGCTACCTAGCGTACATGAATAATATAATATCTATTCCCTGGCTTATAAAAGGGAGTAGCAGACGCCTTTACAACACTTTGCTAATACCTAGGCAAAGGGCCGGAGTGTGTTCGTAGGGGACTTCAACTAATATCACCCCTTATAGAACAGATTTAGCCGAACATCTCTAGGGCATAATAAGATATTAGAATTTATAACAAGGTAGTAACTTAGCCTAGCTACGCCGTTTAGGGAAGTAATAAGAAGAGAACATAGCAGCAGGGACAGCACTATTAACCATACATAAACCACCTATAATGTTAGTGTTAAATTCATCGGGCCAGTAGAAATTGCCAGATCTGACCATATACCCCAGCTTATTAGTATTAGGACAAATAAGGAATCAAGTAACAGCCCAGGGTTGGTCCGGGGTTAGAAGATAGCAGATAAGAACCTTATTATAGCAAAGGCTTTAAATAGGCTTAGAAAGAAGGGGTTAGAGCTTCCGCTATATAACTAATAAGAAATCAATAACTATACATAGTAGCTTACCTAACAGCTCACGGAGATAGCTAATACAGCAGCACCTAAGCAACCTTAAGGGCGCAGTAAACCACAGCCTTAGTGGAATAAAAGGGTAAGAGACGTAATAGTAGAGGCAAGACGTACTAATAGGCAGTAGTAGTAACAACAGACATAGAAAGCATAGCAGGCCTTAACAGAAGCTATAAAAAAACAGGATTATATTATCTTAAAGGAAAAGAGAAGTAGCTGGTAATAGGCAGTTAGTAAGTTATTTAGGTCTAAAGGGAGTCTTTAGACCCTAGAGCATTAGGCCTAGCTATAAAGTGGACTTCCTCTTAAAAGGTAACAGGTCCTACTACTAACCCAGCTAGAAGACAATAGCAGGGAGGAGATAGTAGAGGTTACACATAAGGGTAAGGCAAGGGCATTTGCAGAGAGGTTCTTCCCTCCATCTATAGCTAGGGCTTTAGGTTTAGAGGCAGAGGAGGGGATAAGATATTATAACAATAATTAGGCAGTTCCTATGTTTATAGAGGAGGAAATTAAAGAGGTTATAAAGAATATAGTAAGTTAGAAAGCCCTAGGACTAGATAAGCTGCTAACAGGTTTCCTTAAGCTATATAAAGCAGCCCTAATATTATGTTTAACATGCCTTGTAAATGCTTGCTACAGCTTAGGATATTATCCGGCCTCCTTCTAACAAGCAAAGGTAGTAGTTTTATATAAACCTAGGAAGTCCCCTAAGGAGTTAGGCAGACTAGGGGGGTGGAGGCTGATATTGCTATTAAATATAATAAGCAAAGTGATTAAGGGAGCTATTATAAGGAGGATTACTATTATAGTAAAGAAAGGCTATATACTGCTGGACATGCAGATAGGCAATAAGGCTAGTAAATTAATAGAGATAGTACTAAGTACACTAAAAGAGGTTATAAGAATAGCGTGGCATTACCGGGAAATAGCATTATTACTATAGCTAGATATTACTAGGGCATTTAACACTATTAGCTATAAATGATTAATCTATACTATAAAGGAGTTAGAACTACTAGGGTAGATGGCCAGATAGGCACAGGGCTTTACGTTAGAAAGGAGAGCATAATTGGCGTTTAATGAACGTATTACTAAGGAAATCTAAGTTACTGCAGGGATTCCGCAAGGGTTGCTAGCGTCTCCTATTCTCTTCCTGCTTTATATTATGCTACTATATTAAAGACTAGTGGCAGTAGAATTAACATTAACATTAGGGTTCTTAGATAATATAAACATTATAGTATATAGAAAAACAGTAAAGGAAACAAAAGTATAACTAAAAAGAGCCTGGAGAATATGTAAGGAGTAGTTAAAGGAGTATAGGCTAAGGTTTAACCTAGGAAAGAGCAAGCTAATACACTTTATAAGGAAGAGGCAGGCGATTATAATAACAATCCGACTTAGAAGAGCAATAATACAACCGACATAATTAGCACAATTCCTAGGGGTTTGGATTTACTAGAAGCTTTGTTAGTTAACCCACATAGAGAAGGTGAATGCTAAATTGTTACAGCAGAAATTAGCGCTTATAGCGCTGGCTGCGTCTACATAGGGATGCCGACTAAAGTGTGTAAGATCCCTTTATATACAGGTAATATAAAGCATAATAGCCTATAGAGCTAGGATATACCACACCTATAGTAAGCTAAAAGGGGTAGCATAGGGGGTAGCAAAGGCATTTATAAGGAAATAAAATAAATACTTAAGGTAGGTTACAGGGGCGTATAAGGCAACGCTAGTAACACTCTTAGAGACAGAAGCAGCAGTGCTGCTAGTGGATCTGTACCTTAATTACATTAAATAATAATTCCACTAAAGACTTAAGGATAGTAGCATAGGCAAGAAGATATAGCAGGCCTGTAATTTGATAGCATTATAGCTATAACGCTAAGGAAGAGGCCGCTGACGTAATCGCTATAAGGCGTTTCCTAATGCCCCCCCCCCCCTCCCTAGCAGCCTTACAGCCAAATAAAAATTAAAAAGGGAGTGGAAAAAACAGTAAATCTAGCAGAGGCATAAGGCTTAGGTAAGAAGAGAACGGGCAAAAGCAATAGCAGTAGACAAGGAACCTAACTTTAAGAGCATAAAAAAGATAGTAAAGCTTTATAATAGCCTGCTTAAGCATAAATCTATAGCCCTAGTTCAGCTTTAAATGGAAAAAATAGGGCTAAATGCCTTCCTTTATAACAAACAGGTGCCTAAGGTAACTTTACTAATATGCTAATACTAGGGAGAAGACAAGGATATCTACCACCTTATTCTATTATACCTAGAATATAACCATTTAAGACTGATTCTAGCAGTGCTTATAATAAGAGATCCGCGGGAACTTAGGGCGGCGCTTAATAACAAAAAGCTAGCACTAAATATTATAAAGTGGGTGCTTTTGACTGGGCGACTTCAGCAGTATAAGTTAGCAAAGGAGCTTAGTAAGGCATGGCAGATACATAATAATAAGGCTAAGAAAGGGACCAGAGGCAATGGAAATAATAGGATAGAGAAGGAAGAGTTAGACTAAAAAGGGAGGTGCTTATAGGGGGTTTTTACTAACATACTAACCTTTTATATAAAGCATAACTATACTTCTGTTATTGTCTGTAATTCCGGGGAACTGGCAGATATCTTATACTAATAGTTAGAAATAATAAAGACTCTATATCAGAGGCTTAGCGGGAGCTATATGGAAGAATATGGGTTTTCTCCCCTATCTTAGGGTTTTTCCTATATTAAGAAGTTAGTTGATGAACTAGTTAGTGGCTCTAGCTACCTAGCGTACATGAATAATAATAATGTAATTTTCCCTATGTCAGCCTTATTGAATTCTTCCCCAGCCCTGGCAAGAAGGTTATTTAATCGGTCGATTAACGGATAACCAAATTAGCAATAAAGTTAACGGATTTCGGCTTTAGAAAGCATAAAGATGGCAGGTTCTTAAGAACTAGCTGTCTACTAAGGATGTCCCTATTTCCTAATAATAGGTACCTTTTTGTCTCCTTGGATTAGAAGATTCTTAAGATTATTAAGTTTAACACCTATTTTATCTATATCTGTAATAGAATATAAAAACGGTGTGGCACTATTAAGCACATAGAAAGGTATTATGCTAAAAATCGTCGGAAGCTTCAAAATACCAGTTAAAGTCACAGTACCGGCTCTAAAGGTAATAGTCCTTTGGTCAGAGGAATGCTTAATTATAAGGTTCTTTATGATTTTCATCAGAGCGTTAACTTAGCCTTGGCTAGTAGTTGAAATTCCTAATGCTCCTATATCCAGGAGTATACCATAAAATGTATCCGCTATATATCTCATATCTATAAGATATACGTGTTGTTAAGGTTATTCATTAGTATCGTGGTCGTAGGGGTCTTTAAGAAATAAGGCATGTTTAAAAGTATTATCTTATAAGAAGTTTACGGTTAATTAGGAAAAGAGTGGGGGATTCAGTGCTTGCATAAAAAATACTATAAAGGAGAGAGTATCACAAGCCTCTTCATTGTCTGGTTCCTCTTTTTCATTAATAGTAAGAAAAGCGGCATTTTAAGCAGCTTTTTTGTGTTCATCCTCACTGCTATCATTAGTAGCAGTAAGTTGGGCCATTTCGCCTTTATAGGCCTGTAGGAATGTATAGTATTAGCGTTTAGAGGGTGGTTTTTAGTGTTTTTTATTATTCCACTAAGTTACTTTTGCTTTCTTCTGCTTAAAGGCAGGATGGTTAGTTGACTAGCATCCTTCTTTGCAGCAGATAAAGCATTTCTTTAAGCTCGCTCTGGCTTAAGGTTTTTCATAATATATAGCTTGTGAATAGCGTTAGTTTGTAAACATCACTATATTGGTGTTTTAGTCTGTAGACCGGGCGATAAGGGCAGTCGAATTGTTGTTAGTAGTTATTAGTAACTAACTTATAGAGGTTAGTGGTATGTTTATTGCTAAGAGGTAATTTCGAAGATCACCAACAAATCCTTCAAAGGTTGGCACATTCCTGAATTTAGTATTGTAGAAATCGTTGTCATTTTCTATTGCTTGTTATACTTAATAAAGAAGAATTATATCTTATTTAAGAGGGTTATAAAGGCTATTAAATATCTTTGTAAGTCGGTTGAGAAGAATTTCCAAGCATTCTGACTTATTCTTTATTAGATGTTCTATAATGATATAGTAAAGGCATAGATTAGCAAATTGTGTTTTGTAGAAGCTCTTATTTTTAGGTGTTTTAAAGTGATTTCTAATGTTCTGAGTCATCTCCTCAAATAGGATTATCTTTGCTCTAAAGTATTTAAGGAAGTATATATAGGCTTTACCTTAAAGCATAATAGGGAAGGCTTTTAGGTAAAGTAAGGAGGAAACTCCTGCTTAAGAATATTTCTCTTTAAAATGTAGTAACTTCTTATTAATAAAGTCGTACACTTCTCCAGAATATTATTTTTTTTTCTAGTAAAGTCTCTTAAGAGTATTAAGGGCTTTTTAATCGCTGTTAGAAAGTGTTCCGGTTAGGGTTTGTGGTTCTGGGGGAGGGTCTTTAGTTAAATAAAAATCTTTATTATTAGAGTTCTTATTATTAGAAAGTTTAAGTCGTTAAATCTCTTCTCCTTTCCTAGTTGCTTTTTCCGGCAAAGGTTTATATTCCGTGTCGGGGTTAATGTTTAAGATATTAATAAGATCTTTAGAGACATTTAATCTCAATCCTCTGGCTGTTTCGACACCATTATTATTAAGGTAATTACAAAGGGTATACTTAAGGTTGTTATTGATTTTATTAAAAGTATCCTTTATCTAATTTTCATAATCTTACTAGAAGTTAATAAGGAGATTACGCCCTTTTCCTTCGTCAAGAATATAGTAGTTATTATTCATGTACGCTAGGTAGCTAGAGCCACTATCTAGTTCATCAACTAACTTCTTAATATAGGAAAAACCTTAAGATAGGGGAGAAAACCCATATTCTTCTATATAGCTCCTGCTAAGCCTCTGATATAGAGTCTTTATTGTTTCTAACCATTAGTATAAGATATCTGCTAGTTCCCCGGAACTGCAGACAATAACAGAAGTGTGGTTGTGCTTTATATAAAAGGTTAGTATGTTAGTAAAAACCCTTTATAAGCACCTCCCCTCCTAGTCCGGCTCTTCCTCCTTTATCCTGTTGTTTCCATTGCCTCTAGTCCCTGTCTTAGCCTTGTTATTGCGTATCTACCACGCCTTATTAAGCTCCTCTGCCAACCTATACTGCTAAAGTCGCCCAGTCGAAAGCACCTACTTTATAATATTTAGTGCTAGCTTCTTGTTATTAAGCGCCGCCCTAAGTTCCTGCGGATTTCTTATTATAGGCACTGCTAGAATTGGTCTTAGATGGTTATATTCTGGGTATGACAGGATAAGGTGGTAGATATCCTTGTTTCCTCCCTAGCATTGGCATATTAGTGAAGTTACCTTAGGCACCTGTTTATTATAGAGGAAGGTATTTAGCCTTATTTTTTCTGTTTAAAGCTGAACTAGGGCTGTAGATTTATACTTAAGCAGGCTATTATAGAGCTTTGCTATCTTTTTTATGCTCTTGAAGTTAGGTTCCTTATTTGCTGCTGTTGCTTTTGCCTATTCTCTTCTTACCTAAGCCTTATACCTCTGTTATATCTACTGTTTTTCCCACTCCCTCTCTAATTCCTGCCTGGCTGTAAGGCTGCTAGGGAGGGGGGGGGGGGCATTAGGAAAC
Organism: Aciculosporium take MAFF-241224; assembly: GCA_000222935.2. Classification (NCBI taxonomy): domain Eukaryota; kingdom Fungi; phylum Ascomycota; class Sordariomycetes; order Hypocreales; family Clavicipitaceae; genus Aciculosporium; species Aciculosporium take. The sequence goes on from AFQZ01001348.1 coordinate 6,647, forward strand.
GCCTTATAGAGGTTGCGTTAGCGGCCTCTTTCTTAACGTTATAGCTATAATGCTATTAAATTGCATACTTATTATATCTTCTTGCCTATGCTACTGTCCTTAAGTCTTTAGTGGAATTGTTGCTTAATGTAATTAAGGTACAGATCTACTAGTAGTACTGCTGCTTCTGTCTTTAAGAGTGTTACTAGCGTTGCCTTATATGCCCCTGTAACCTGCCTTAAGTATTTATTCTGTTCCTTTATAAATGCCTTTGCTACCCCCTGTACTATCCCTTTTAACTTGCTGTAGGTGTAATATATCCCAGCTCTATATGCTATTATGTTTCTTATTACCTGTGTATAAAGGGATCTTGTATATTTTAGTTAGCATCCCTATATAGACATAGCTAGTGCTATAAGGGCTAACTTCTGCCGTGCTAGCTTAGCATTCACCTTCTCTATGTGTGTTAACTAACGAAGCTTCTAGTGGATCTAAACCCCTAGGAATTGCGCTAATTGCGTCGGTTGTATTGTTGTACTTTTAAGTCGGATTGTTGTTATAATTACCTGCCTTTTCCTTATAAAGTGTATTAACTTGCTTTTCCCTAGGTTAAACCTTAGCCTATACTCCTTTAACCACTCCTTATATATTCTCTAGGCTCTTTCTAGTTATACTTTGGTCTTTTTTGCTGTTTTTCTATATACTATAATGTTTATATTATCTGAGAACCCTAATGTTAGTGTTGATTCTGCTGCTACTAGCCTTTGATATAGTAGTGTAATATATAATAGGAAGAGGATAGGAGATGCTAGTGACCCTTATGGAACCCCTGTAGTGATTTGGATTTCCTTAGTAGTACGTCCGTTAAACGCTAATTATGCTCTTCTTCCTAATATAAAACCCTTTGTTTATCTAGCCATCCACCCTAGTAGTCCTAACTCCCTTATAGTGTATATTAATTATTTATAGCTAATAGTATTAAACGCCCTAGTAATATCCAGCTGTAGTAATAATGCTATCCCCTAATAGTACTACGCTGTCCTTACTATCTCTTTTAGTGTGCTTAGTGCTACCTCTGTTAACCTGCTAGCCCTGTTGCCTATTTGTATGTCCGGCAGTATATAGCCTTCCTCTGCTATAGTGGTGATCCTCCTTATAATGGCTCCCTTAATCACTTTGCTTATTATATTTAGTAATAATATCGGCCTCTACCCCCCCGGTCTGCCTAACTCCTTAGGGGTCTTCCTAGGTTTGCGTAGAACTACTACCTTTGCACGCTAGAAGGAGGCCGGATGGTGTCCTAAGCTGTAGTATGCGTTTGTAAGGCATGTTAAACATGATATTAGGGCTGTGCTATATAGCTTAAGGAAACCTATTAGTAGCTCGTCCGGCCCTAGGGCTCTCTAGCTTGCTGTATTTTTTATGACTTCTTTAATTTCCTCCTCTATAAACGCAAGAGCTATCTGTTTATTGTTATAGTATCTTGTCCCCTTTTCTCCCTCTGGTCCTAAAGCCCTAGCTGCGGATAAAGGGAAGAACCTCTCTGCAAATGCCCTTGCCTTGCCCTTGTGTATAACCTCTACTATCTCCTCCCTGCCGTTGTTTTTTAGCTAAGTTAGTGGTAGAACTTGTTGTATCTCCGGGGGGAGTCCACTCTGTAGCCAGGCCTAACGCTCTAAGGTCTAGAGGCTCCCTTTAGACCTAAATAGCTTATTAACAGCCTGTTGCCAGCTGCTTCTCTTCTTCTTTAAAATAACATGGTCCTGTATTTTTATAGCTTCTGTTAAGGTCTGCTATAATTCCTGCGTTCGTTGTTGCTACTATTGCTTACTAGCATGTCTTGCCTCTGCTATTACGTTCTTAACCCTTTTATTCTACTATAGCTGTAGTTTACTATGCCCTTAAGGTCATTTAGGTGCCACTATGTTAGCTATCTCCGTGAGCTAGTAAGTAAGCCATTGCGCATAGTCGTTAACTTCCTGCCGGTTACCTAGCAGGAGCTCTAACCCCTCCTTTCTAAGCCTGTTTAGTGCCTCTGCTATAATTAGGTTCTTATCTGCTGTCCTCTAACCCCGGATTAACCCTAGGCTGCTGCTAAATTCCTTGCTTGTCCTAATGTTAATAAGTTGAGGTATATGGTCAGATCTGGCGATTTCTACTAGCCTGGTGAACTCGACACTAATGTTATAAGTGGTCTATGTATGATTAATAGTGCTGTCCCTGCTTTTATGTTCTCTTCTTGTTACTTCCCTAAACGGAGTAACTAGGCTAAGTTACTACCTTATTATGAATTCCAACATCTTATTATACCCCTAAGAGGTCCTGCTAAATCTGTTCTATAGGGGGTGATGTTAGTTGAAGTCCCCTACGAATACACTTCGACCCTTTGCCTAGGTGTCGGCAAAGTGTTATAGAAGCGTTTACCACCCCCTTTTATAAGCCGGGAAATATATATTATATACCTCTACTCTATATAGCTTAATACTATACTAATCCTCCCCCCTCCCTATAGTTTAAAGCCCTGCCTTAACCTTCTAGTGTATATAAATTGCTATTCTTCCACTGTATATTACTAATGTATAGTGCCCCTAAGATAGATTTAGCGGTATACTGTTATAGCCTCCTGGTTCCTAAATAGCTATTACCTTAGAGCTAATGTTATGCCCCAACGCCAGATGTACTAGATTGCTTTTCTTTTATATATTCTAGTACATAACCTTAATTATGTACTCTATTGTGTGCTTTAGAGCACCCTGGTTAGGCTGGCTCTGGTATTGTTCTGCTCTCTTGTTAGTTATAGGAAGGCTAGTATTATGCCTTTCTCTGCTAGTCTCTGCTGTCCTAATTGTAGTTTGTATGTTTGTTTTATAGAAAGGCCCCTTAGTTATATGCTCCTTCCTCTTAGCTACCTTTCTATTAATTCCCTGGTCTCTTCTCTATAATAACCCTTGCCTGTAGTAGCTGTTACAGCCTCTAACCAATGGTTGCGGAAGAACAGCGGCCTTATAGCGTAAGCCTCCCGGGCCTATTACTACCTATTATTGCTTACTAAGCATAGCTAAGACCATGCTGGATGTGCCCCTGCGTAATTTAGGCATCTCTCCCGTACCTTACCTGTTAATGTCGGGCAAGTCCTCTTTCCCTTAGGGTGTTTTTTAGTAGTATACCTGCTGTATCTTGCTTTCTCTTTACAGTGTCTGGCAATGTGTTTAATCTTATAGTAATTATAATATTGCTTTAGGTGGACCATCTTGTTATATAGCTTAGCATTGAAAATCTCTGCTTGGTATACTATTCCCCTATAGCATAGGCGGTTTGCTGCCTTAGTGCCCTTAACGCTAACCACTAATAGTGCCCTTGTTGCTGTTCCCTTTAGCTTCTGCACTATTATCTTTGCTATGTTTAAACTATTCTCCTTTTTAATGTTTTTCCTTATATCCTTAATTGCAATGTGGTTTGTTAATTGTGTTAGGAATCCCTTAATAATTACACTAAACATCTTCCTATTTACTTCCGCTGTAGGTCTAAAGGTAACTCTTACCTAGGCTGTGTTTTTCTTTTATTTCCTCCCTGCCTTAGTAAATATAATAACTATGTCTTTACTCTGTAGTCTGTGTGCTGCTATTACCTTCTTTACGCTAATAGTGCTGTTTACTGCCTTTATAATCTTTCCTAGTAATCTGTTCCTAACTGCCTTGCTAATAGTGTTTCCCTTTACTATTGCTTCCTAGTAATAGCGGGCTGGTATTGCTATACCCTCTGTTTGGGCTAAAGGTATTGTTATATTCTGCCCTATAACTCTGCAAGCTGTAATAGTTGCCTAAGTCCCCTTAACCGTTAATCTAGTCCTAGGGACGGCCTCTATTGCCTTCTTAACTGCCTTCTTAACTGTGGTTTTTACTTTACTATTAACTGCTTTTATAATTAATGCCTGTAGATCTCCTGTGCTAGTTTTTGCTTAGGCTATTTCTTCTTTTGTATTTATAGTAACTTATGTAAAGGTCCTAATAGAAGCCCATACTTTTGTTATTTCTGCCTTTAGGATAACTTTTATTATTAACTCCTTTAGTGATTTTATTTTATTCTTTAGTTTTTCTTACACTGCTATTACTTTAGGATTTTCTCCTTAATATTGTATTTCTTCCTAGGTGGTGCCTTGTCCTTTGTTGGTTGCGGATTTATATGAAAATTTGTTAATTATTACACCCCTTACGCTGCTTACTCCCTTTGTATAATGCGCTATTACTAGGGGGGGTATTTGATAATAAGGAATCCGATTCTGTGCTTCTTTTTTGTTTTAGGCGTAATACCGCGTCGTGTCCGCGGTGTTGGTCCTTTGTTATTATAGTTGAATATAGTAGTTAATCGTATATATAATACGGTTATTAATCTGTTGTTTAGTAGCTGTATTGACATTAATGTTGTTAACTAACTTAGTCTAATTAAAGGATAGAATTAAATAGTGCTTATAAAGTTTTTAGGGTAGGGTGCTCTTTAGAAGTTCTCTTTTATAGATATCCTTTTAGAGTTGTTTATTAAAATCATTTATTTTTCCTTAGCTTAAAGACATTTTGGTGTTTTAGGCTTTATGTTTAGTACTAATTAAAGCGGTTGGCATTGGTTCTCTGTGAATAATAGTGAAGATCTGGTTTTAATTGTAAATGAGTAACAGTTAATAATAAGGAAGAAGATTTATAAGAGTTAAGTCTTCTTATGATTATAGACGATTTAATAGTTAATGATTTAAAGAAATAATCCTTTAGTTAGCATAACATTGGAATTTCTTGTAGTTACATAAGTAAAAGCGTTTAAACAAGTCTCTTCTAGGTATAACCTAATAAATCTGTGGTTATTAGCAACCACTGATTAGTATTAGTAGCGCTTAGGTTACAAGTATGCTATAGCATAAATATAGGGGGGGGGGGTTTAATATTTAATTTATTTATATCTCTAAAAAAGGGAAAGAAGCAGGCTATAATGCGGAGGTGTAGTGTTGTGGCTACGGTACAGCCCCAGGTCACATGACCTGTAATCCAGCTAATTAGGGTGTGTGCATTCTGTGTGCAACCCACAATTCCTAGTTAATGCGGCGTATCCCTTCCATCATCCATACGAGCGATTCCGACAATAGTAAAGATAACAGTATAGAAGCTAAAGGGATTAGCAATAAGGGTACTACTAGTGGTTAGTATTAAGGGCACTAAGGTAGCAAACCGCCTATGCTATAGGGGAATAGTATACTAAGCAGAGATTTTTAACGCTAAGCCATATAACAAGATAATTCACCTAAAGCAATGTTATAACTACTATAAGATTAGGCATATTACTAGGTACTATAAAGAGAAAGCAAGATACAGTAGGTATACTACTAAAAAACACCCTAAGGGAGAGAGGACTTGCCTAACATTAATAAGTAAGGTATAGGAGAAATGCCTGAATTATACAGGGGTATACCTAGTATAGTCTCGGCTATACTTAGTAAGTAATAATAAATAGCAGCAGGCTAGGGAGGCTTATGCTATAAGGCCGCTGTTCTTCCGCGGCTATTGGCTAGAGGTTATAACGGCTGCTATAGGTAAGGGTTATTATAAAGAGAAGACTAGGGGACTAACAGAGAGGCAGCTAAGAGGAAGGAGCATACAATTAAGAGGCCCTTCTATAAGATAAACCTATAAGCTATAATTAAGACAATAGAGACCAGCAGAGAAAGGCATAATGCTAGCCTTTCTATAACTAACAAGAGGGCAAAACAATACCAGAGCCAGCCTAACCAGGGTGCTTTAAAGCTGTTAAGCTTTATAGTGCATTTTACCACTAAAGCTTACAGGCAAGGCTAGATTACCTGGCCTCTTAAAGGTTATCAACTAACCTTCCGGATTACTGGAGATCTAGGATGCTTACATAAGCATATTTAGGTTCATTAGGAAGCCCCTTTCCAGAGAA
>AFQZ01001347.1:0-12574 GCA_000222935.2 Aciculosporium take MAFF-241224
TAAAGAAATAGAAAAAAGAAAAAAGAAAAAAAAGAAAAAAGAAAAAAAGCGTATTAACCTTGAAAAAGAAAAAAGAAGAAAAAAGAAGAAGAAAAAGAAGAAAAAGGCGAAAGAAGAATAGAAAGAAGAAAAGCCCGCCGCCTCAAACCCAGACATCCCGAACCCCCCCCACAAGCCACTCCCTCCTCGCAAGCATGCCAAATCCCACACGGCCGTGCATCCATCATCACCACACCTCCCCGGGGCCACCGCTCACTCAACCGGCAACCCCTCCAGCACGTTCATGGCCCTCGTCCCCTCCCTCTCAAACTGCATCACCAACGCCTCACACTCCCCCTTGAGCTTCTTCTCCGCCTCCCCCGCATTGAAGTAGATCCACTCCTCCACCGTCATCCTCCTCTCCGGGCTCGTCAACTCCTCGCCCCCCCTCCAAAGACAACCCACAACATTCTCCTTGTCGAGCACCACGCCCGACGACGGCGTTCCCATGACGGCCTCCAGGTCCACGGCGCTCCACGGGGTGTGGCTCTGCAGACCCCCCGCCAGCACGTTGCGCTTCAGAGGCGACGACGAAAGCATGGGCGTCGCCGCCGCGGGCGGACCAAGGACCACGCGCCTCCCCGTCCCGGCGCCAGACGCCGGCATCGACGACGGCGGCTGGTTCTCCGCATCAGAAGACTGGGGGGATTGCGACGGCGAGAGGGCCGCCCGTCGGGCCGACGGCGCGGGAGACACGACTCTGGCTGGCGTCGACGGCGGCTTGTCCGCCGTCTGTCGCCCTCTCGATGCTGCTGCCGGGGACGTCGAGTCCCGGGTAATGGATGACGAGCGCCGGGGCTGTTCTTCCTCGTCGCCGTCTTCGTGTATCTCGGGCGCGAGGTCGTCAACATGTTCCTCCGCGACTGCTGCTGCCGAACTCGTCCATGGCGAGGAGCTGGCGATGACCTTGGCTGCTAGGCCACGACCACGACGGCGCTGACGCGGCGCTGCGCCCGGCTTGCCGGCGGGATTGGACGCCGACGACGACTTGGCGGGCCTCCCGCGCGTTTTCTTGGCGCGAGGACTTGGCGCAGACTCTGCCTTTTTGGCCACGGTGTCGGTGCTGCCAATGCCGGCTTCCTCCTCGTCCTCTTGGACTTGACCCTCAACAAACTCCGACTCGGACTCGGACGCAGCTTCCGATTCCGATTCCGGCTCCGGCTCCGGCTCCGGCTCCGGCGCGCGGGATGGCCATGGTGATGGCTCCAACCCAGGAGATGGAGACGGCGATGGCGCCTTCACCTTTTTTCCCCTCGTCTGCTTCGACGCCTTGCGGCCCGGCCCCGCCTTGCGCCCCTTCTTGGGGACGTGCATCTCCTGCTTTGCCTCATCAACCTCCATCTCCGCTTGCAGATTCCGCAGCTCCTCATCCAGTTCCTCCTCATCTGCTTCCACTCCAGCCGGGTCCAACATGGCGTACTCCCGGGACGTCGTGGTGGCGGTGGCACCCAACGTCACCTTGCCCGACTTGGTCTTCTCCAGGGCCAAGGGCCGCTCCACATCCGAGTCGTGGGCCACCACAAACTCATCATCATCACTGCTCAATCTGTCCAGCTCGGCCTCGAGCTGGCGCTCAATCTCGTCGTCGTCTGGGAAATCCACAGGCGCCGCCCGTAATGAGGCGACAGACGCTGCCTGCCTTTGACTCGATCTGTGACTTGATCTCGCGCTAGAGCTTCTCGCGCGGCCAGTCGCCTTGGAAACGGGTGCCATTCCAGCGTCTTCGGCGGTCCAGGCGGAGCTGTCGATGCGGCCACCATCGCGGGATGCAGTGGCGCGCTTCTTGGGCGCCGGCGCTTCGGCTGGGTAGACGACAGAGTCCTCCTCGGCCTCGCTCGCACGCTTTCTCCCCCGCTTTGATCGAGTCGACTTTGGCTGAACGGGAAGCTCGTCATGCACCGCGTCATGCACCGCTCCCTTGTCGTCCTCTTGGTCTTCCCCTTTCCCTTGCTCGACAGCATCCGCTTGTGATTTCTTGGACCTGGTGTTGCTCGCCGCTTTCGTGTTTGCCGCCCTCCTCTTCCTGCCGACCGGCTTCCTGACGCCGTGCTCCACGGTCGACGTCGTCGTCAAGACGCTGTCTTCTGCCTCTGCACCCGGATCGGCAACCGAGGCGACATCGGAGGCGGCCGTCGCGACAGACTGGCCCGACAGACGTGATGCTCTGGATCCCCGTGCCGCCTTGCCGCGGGTCGTCTTCTTTTTCGCACCGCCGAATTGCTTGAGCAGCGCAAAGAAGCGGCAATTCGGGGACCGGTTGAAGTGTTCGTCGCTATCCAGGTTTTCAGCGCTCTCCCCCTCCCCATCAGTCTGGTTGTGCAGGGCAGGGCATGACCTACTATGGCTTGTCGCCTGGTTCCCATCCATCCAAGCCCAGCTGGCAGTATGCACAGGTGGCCATGTCATCCGACTCCTCCGTGGGCGTGTAACTCCATCCAGCTTCCACAAGCTAACATGTCCCACCGGTTAGCAAGACTTTTCCCATGGTTGGCCACATGCCGCCCGCTCACCTGCTTCGTCTTGCACTTCCACCCTTTCCTCCCCTCGTGTGGCCATCTGGCCGCAAAGGTTGCCCTTCGCCCCTCGACCATGTGAGGCAAGCTCGGGTCCTCTCTCGCGTATTCCTCCATGTCGGCCTCTATGGCCACGGCAATGGCCCAGCCACACGTAGGCGAGTGTTTCAGGTGCTCCTGGAGCGGGTCGTCGCCTGCTTCCCAGCCGTCCATGCCCTTGCCGCAGAGGAAGCAAACGCAGTTGTCGGGATTTTCGGCATACGGCTCAAAGCAGAATCCCGCTCTGGCAAGCTGCGCGCTAAACGTCAGCGGAATCCATGCCGACAGATGTTCAAGATGGCCCTGGCCCAACATACACGTGCAGGCGCAATCTCCTTGTGCGGCCAGCCGAGAGCCTTGCCACGCCCACCGGCAGCAGACGCCCTCTTCTTTGCATTCTTTTGAAACGAGGCGAGTCGCGCCTCGTACGTAAAGTACTGGTCCATGACGGCTAGCCGTAGCCCAACTCTGCTGTTTTTGTCGTCTGCTGTTTTTGTCGTCTGCTGTTTTTGTCGTCTGCTGTTTCTGTCGTCTGCTGTTTCTGTCGTCTGCTGTTTTTGTCGTCTGCCGTGGCCCAAGTCTCGTGTGCGGCGCGACGCGGCTGTTGCGGTGATTGCGGCCGTCGGCTGTGTGAGCCGCCGGAGAAGGTCTGCGCAGAAAAGACTCAGGGAGTATTCTGAGTCATGTCCGTCATCAAGTCGTGTTGGTGTTTCGCTCTGCTGAATGGCTCCCCCCCCCCGCGATTCCGTGCTGGTTTCGACCAAAGAGGATCAAGGCTCGGTGCTAACTTGTTGGGAGAACGCACGGTGCGTGACTTGATTGTGTTGGCGTGTCGTGCTTTGTGGGCAGGCGCGGTGCGTGCAACCGCGTTTGTTTACCTTGACAGTGTGGGGCCGCGCCCAGCACGAGAACGAGCTAAGCTGGCTGTGCACTGGCCCTCGTCGTCGCATACAGCCAATCGCATACAGCCAATCGCATACAGCCAATCGCCTGCTCCGTCATGCTATGCCACACCACGCAGGTCGTATTCGCATTGAGAGGAAATCGAAACGAGACGTTGTGAATTCTTACTCGGAAGCAGATTCCTTCTTCTCCGTTGTTTCCCTCCGGCGGACCCCCCTTCCCAGCATTTGAATCACATCTTCGCAAATGTCCCTCCGGGGGCCCTGCCGGGGGCCGCCTGCGGCGGGCTCCCGCCTTCGGCGGACTCTCCTCTCCGTTATCAAGCCTCGGGAGCCGCATCGAGTAATCCCATCCTCCAGTCCCGGATAGCCCTCGGGCGGCCAAGGCAGTCAAGCAGGTCGAGCACCCGTACCGGCACCAATTCCAAACGTCTACAGCCTCCCCGCATCCCTCATAGCCTTCTCCCCATCAACAAGAACACACCAGCCCTCGTGCCCACGCCCCCCGCCCCCGTACACGACAGCCCGAAAGGCGCCCTCCCCCTCCCCCTCCCCCTCCCCCAAGCGCCAGTCTCAGCACCGCGTCGTCAAACGTGCCCGGCTGCAGCCATATAGCCGGCACGCCCAGCTTCTTCGCCTCCGCCACCACCCCGAGCGTCACAGCCGGCGGCGTGATGATGGATACGGACGTCTCCCTGGGCCTCGGCAGCCATGACAGACTGGGGACGGCGGCGTAGTCTTTGCCCGCCACGGTCACGGCCGCGGAGGCCGGGTTGATGGGCGTGACGTCGAGCCCGTGGTGGAGGTACCAGGCGTGGACTGTCGATACGCAAAAGTGGTTTTCTTGTCTGGCAAGTCAGTTGGTCGAACTTGTTGTTGCTGGGAACGGGAACGGGAACGCCAACGCCAACGGGAAAGGAATCCGGGTTTACGAGCCTTTGTGGCCAAACTTGGCCGGGTTGGAGCTCGCGCCGACGACGGCGAAGAGGGGCGACGCAAAGAAGTTGCGGGCGGCTGTTTCGGCAGCCATCGGGGTGGAGCGTAAAACGTGGACGATGAATTGCAGTTGCGCTTGGTGGCAGGTTGCAGACGGACGAAACACGGCATTTGCCCCGATGGAACGAGACGGACGACCTTGATGCGTGCTGCGGGGGCGTCCCATGGCATCGTCGGCGTCTGTCTGCGCCTCTGGTACGACCCAAGGACGGCACCCGATGCCCTCCCTGCGTCCGGCCGATAGTGTGTGTGTGTGTGTGTGTAAAAGTCCCCACGTGACACGTCGGCCGAATCGGCCATTGGTGCATGCGCAGCCGCCAATGCAGTGCCGACTCAACGTGGTGTGCCTGCCATATCACGCAAGACACGCCAGTTTTTACTCTCCATTGTGCAAAAAGACGAGTGTGTCCAACAAACCGGCATCTGTGTTGTTGGCTCGGAACCTGCCATAGCATGTCCTTGTTCGCGTACGTACGGACGGCCTGGTGCCTGTCTCGCTCTCTCTCACTTCATCACTCACTCACACTCACACACACTCACACATATACACACACTCACACACTCATATACTTCTTATATACGCACACACTTAATCACTCACTCATACTTATGCACACGTATATACTCACTTATACTTACTCACACTCACTCACACATACTCATATTCACTCACTCACTCTCACTCACTTAATTCCTCGCTCACATTCTCACGCACATGACTCGCCACATATAGGAAATCAACATTCTCAGCCGCCGGCTATGCCGCAGCCAGACCTTCGTACCCCCCCAGCCTGTTCAAGACCATTCTCGCGTACCACGGTCCACAATCCCCATCCGGCGTCTTGCTGGACATCGGCTGTGGTCACGGCCTCGTCTCAAGAGCCCTGAGCCCCCATTTCGGCCGTGTTTTAGCCATCGACCCCAGCCCGGCCATGGTCGAGCAGGCGTCCTCTTCGACGCAGGACGCCAAGATCACCTTTCGTCGTGCGCGCGCCGAGCATCTATCCTTCCTGGCCGATCAATCCGTAGACATGATCGTGGCTGGCCAGGCGGCCCACTGGTTCAACCCGGACAAGACATGGCCGGAACTCTCCCGCGTCGTAAAACCCGGCGGCTCGCTCGCCTTCTGGGGCTACAAAGACAACATTCTCGTCGGACATGAACAAGCCAATAGGATATTTGACAGGTTTTGCTACGCAGCCGGGGCGCTTGAGCCGGGATTGCAGGGCATGGGTGCCTGGTGGGAGCAGCCGGGACGGGAGAGACTCCGCAACCTCCTGCGAGATGTGCTTCCTCCAGAAACGAACTGGGGGGCTATCCGACGCATCGTGTACGACATGACGCCCGACTGCGCTGAGCTGCCGGACCCCGAAACAGCTTGGATGCAGAAGAGAATCAATCTTGGTCAGTTCGAAGCCTATGTCCGCACATTCAGCGCATGCCAGGGCTGGCGCGATGCGCACCCAAATGTCAAGAGCCGAGCGGAGGGAGGTGACGGGGACGTGGTTGATGTCATGATGGACCGAATCGTCGATTCGGAGCCGGCGTGGAAGAAACTTGGCGAGGCATGGCGCGACGCCGAGACGGACACGGTTTGGGGAACATATATCCTTTTGGCAAAGAAGCAGTGAGCCGTGTTGGCCTTGAGACCTCGTCTCTCTCTCCTCTTCTTTTCTACTCCTCGTCTCTCTCTCGTGTTTTTTTCTACTCTTTGTCTCTCTCCCATCTTCTTTTCTACTAGTCGTCTCTCTCTCGTGTTTTTTTCTACTCTTTGTCTCTCTCCCATCTTCTTTTCTACTAGTCGTCTCTCTCCCATCTTCTTTTCTACTAGTCGTCTCTCTCTCGTGTTTTTTTATACCATCCGTCTCTCTCTCTCATGTTTTTTGAGAACATTTGTCGAGGAAACAAAGGCCATGTTGCATCTCACCGTAGTTTTGTTTTGTGTGCGGAGATGGCCTGCTTTGCCGTGTTTCGCCTTTTCTGATCCTTTCCCCCTGTCCCCCCCGTACCGGCTGAATGCAAAAAAGGATCGAATCATGATCATGGGCTCGTCGGCAGAGCGCGCACGGCCGGCGCGTGCAGCCCATGGAGCGCTCTGTGGCCAACATGGCTTGGTCCCCCTGGCTCCTGTCGTCATGAACCCGCGAGGCGGTTGCCCCGTCAAACGAGTCAAACGAGGCAGCCGTCGTTGTTTGACCCATGCAGGGACGGCAGAAGGAGAAGACGCGGGGCTTGGCTCCATGTCAGGGGACGAGCAAAAAGCAATCTCCTCTCGTCCCTGCTGCTCCGAATCTCTCTCTCAACTCCTCTGCATGTTCGCCGACCGCGCAGACGCAAGAACCGACTCGACCGACGAACGACTTTGCCGACAGATTGAGAGCAGAAACGAAGCCGACTGTTCTGGCGTTGCCACAGAAGGCAGCTCTCATTCGCCACGGACGCGCCACAACAGACGCCGTACTAGCATAGCCCGCCATGGTGAGTTGCCACGGCACCCACCCTTCCTTCCCATTTGTAAACAAAAAAAAAAAAGAAGCCCAGAGCAGGAGGAAGGCGCCCCGCGACCGATCAAAGTCGCAGCATGATTCGTCGACGGCCTCCCGACAAACGCCATCGCCCTTTTCTCGCGCACAACAAATCCTGTCCGACTGAGCGTCCTGGAGCCGATTGCGTCCCATCTCGCGCTTCGACGCAAACAACAGCCCGAGGAACCAAGACACACAAGAAAGAGCGCTTTACTCGTCAACGCCGAGGGTCTCGCAGATATCCATCAGCCCATCATCATCGCTTTCCTTGGCTCGCGCTCGATCCGATCCGCACAAGCCCGCCCCGTCCCGTCCGATTGCTCGCAGAAGGAACAAACACCAGGCTGAGCCATGTCTTCTAACCAATACGATTCGCAGGCTTCCACCAACTACAAGGAGGCTTTCGCCCTCTTTGACAAGCGCGGAAACGGCCGCGTCACGTCGGACAGCTTGGGCGACTTGCTTCGTGCCTGTGGCCAGAACCCCACGCTGGCCGAGATCAAAGATCTCGAGAAGACGGCTGGCAGCGACTGTAAGTTTTGCCCACCCAAGAAGCAGAAACACACACACACACACACACACACACACACACACACACACTCATATATATGACGGCAGAGAAGAACTGACCATGCACACGTCTTGCTAGTCGACTTTGAGTCGTTCCAGCGCATCCTGAACCGCCCCGGTGGTTTCCGCGACCCCGGCGAGCCGGAGGAGTACTGCCGAGGCTTCCAGGTGTTTGACAAGGACATGACGGGCTACATTGGCGTCGGGCAGCTCAAGTACATCTTGACGAATCTGGGCGAGAAGATGTCTGAAGACGAAGTGGATGAGCTGCTCAAGGCCGTAGACACGAGCTCTGGCCAGGTCAACTACACGGGCAAGTCCCCCATGGCGTCCCCGTTGTCGGCCGAAGCTCGTCTTGCACATGCACTCGTGCATCTTCATTTACTAATGCGACAGGTACAGATCTCGTCCGTACGATTCTTGCCAACTAAGCATGGCGGTGATGGCATGACGTTGTACCACGACGCCCTGTTATACGAGACGATTCCTTGGTTTACATTTGCATCTTTGGACGGGACGGCGTACCATTGTTGGCTTGGACGTAGAACTTGTTTTTTTTTTTTTTTTGGCGAGGAGACGGCACACGAAGAAGGGGAAATCGGACCATGTTTTGGTCAAGACGGACTGTCTGCCGAGACGGGTGCTCTGTATACAGATGTAGACGGTTTTTGTCATGGCAGATGACTGTTTTGCAACTCTTTGGGCTCGAAGCATGTGCATGCTGCCAGGCCGAGGCGCGGCCGACACGACTATGCAGAGGACAATGCCTGCCATGGCCCGACGCCGGCGCGGCCGACAAGACAATATGCAGAGGACAATGCCGGCCATGGCCCGACGCCGGCGCGGCCGACAAGACAATATGCAGAGGACAATGCCGGCCATGGCCCGACGCCGGCGCGGCCGACAAGACAATATGCAGAGGACAATGCCTGCCATGGCCCGACGTCGGCGCCACCGGCCAGGTGAGCAGTGGGGAGACGGGTGAAGAGGAGAGCATGGACTGACTGTATGCGCTGTCATGAGGATGATGCCGTGTCGTAATCCCGCGTCGCGGTGCCGCGCGTGCCACGGCGACGTCCCGCGCTGGCTTCCCGCGCGCTCCACGCCGCCAACAAGGCAACAAGGCAACAAGAACAAGACGAATTCCTTGTCCTATTGTCATGCATGCTATAATACCCAGCCCATCCCACCCATGGCTGGTTGGTACCCACCTCACCCGCCGACCAGCGTCCAGGCCAACCGCCCGGCCACCTGGCCTGAACCAAGGTGGGTTAAACGAGCCGGGCCTCCGACCGAGTCCACTCGACCGCGTCCACTCGACCGCGTATCGCGTGGCAACCGCCCACGGGTCCTCGACATTGTCAGCTCCTCCCAACAGCTAGCTAGCTCTTGTTGTCTCAGACGTCGTCTGGACGTCTGCACATGCGCATCCCGCACGGCTCGCCTGCTCCCCCAGCCGCCACGCTGGGCCGCCGACGCCGCTTAAAGCCGTCGCTCCCCCTCCTCGCCCTCTCGCTCCTCGTGCTCCTCCTCGCCGCCGCGCTGGCTTCTTCCTCACGAGCAGCCTCTGTCCGCCTGCGCGCCCTCGTCGACCAGCTCTGCCGAAGCTCGCGGGCCGGAACAGCTTCGGCCTCGCAGTCATCCCCCCGACGACGACGACGACGCCTCCTCCTCCACACGCCAGGCTGCAGCAGCAGCATGTCCGCAGACGCCAGGTACAGGAGCAGCAGCAGCAGCAGCAGCATGTCCGCAGACGCCAGGTACAGGACGCCGCCGCAGGCGCCCCTCCTGTTCACCCACACGCCCGAGTCGATCCTCGAGGCGGTCGAGAGCAACAACGCGCGCACCAAGGCGGTCCTCGACAAGGCCGTGGCCGAGGTCAGGCCCGAGGATGCCACCTTTGCCAACGTGCTCGAGGCGAGCCTCGTGAGCGACAATGAGCTCTCGGCGAGCAACCACGTCATCATGTTCTACCAGTACGTGTCGGCGAGCGAGGCCCTGCGCGCGGCCTCGACCAAGGCGCAGGGCATCGCCGACGACTTCTACATCGAGCTCAAGCTGCGCGAGGATGTCTTCCGGCTCGTCGACGCGGCCTACCAGAGACGCGAGGCCGACCTGGAACCCGAGCAGGCGCACCTCCTCCACAAGGAACGCCAAAAGTACATACGCAACGGGCTCCTCCTGCCCGCGGGCCCGCGGCGGGACCGCTTCAAGGAGGTGCAGAAGCGCCTCAGCCAGCTGTGCATCCAGAGCCAGAAGAACCTCAACGACGAGATGGGCGGCGTCTGGTTCCTCCCCGACGAGCTCGAGGGGGTGCCGGCCGACGAGCTCGACCTCGGCCAGCTCGACAAGGGCACCGGCGACAACGAGGGCAAGGTCAAGGTCACCTTCAAGTACACGCACCTGTTCCCCATGAGCAAGTACGCGGCGCGGGAGGCCACGCGCCGGACGTACATGTCGGCCGAGGCCAACAAGGCGACGGACAACATCCCGCTGTTCCGCGAAATCATCGCGCTGCGGGACGAGGCCGCCCGGCTGATCGGGTACCCGGACCACGCGAGCCTCGTCATCTCGGACAAGATGGCCGAGACGCCCGCGCGCGTCAACGAGTTCCTCGGGGACCTGCGCAGGCGCCTCGCGCCGGGGGGCGCCCGCGAGCTCGAGCACCTCCTCGGGTACAAGCGGCGGGAGTGCGCCGCGCGGGGCGACCCCTTTGACGGCAACCTCAACATCTGGGACTTTGGCTACTACGCGCGCGTCATGAAGCAGGACGAGTACAGCGTGGACGAGAACGACATGTCGCAGTACTTCCCCGTCGAGTCCACCTACCGCCGCATGCTCAACATCTTTGAGCAAATCTTCGGCTTCGTCTTTGTCGAGCTCACGGCCGAGGACCGCGCCCGGCTCAGCCCGACGGGCCGATCCGAGGACCTCGCCTGGCACCCCGACGTCGTCATCTACGCCGTCTGGGACGACGAGACCTCGGGCCCGGGCGGCTTCGCCGGCTACCTCTACCTCGACCTCCACCCCCGCGACAACAAGTACGGCCACAACGCCAACTTCAACCTCGCGCCGGGCTACCTCCGCCCCGGGTCCGGCGGCACCGCCACCGCCCGCAGCTACCCCGCCACGGCCCTCGTCTGCAACTTCAGCAAGCCGACGGCCGCGCGCCCCGCCCTCCTCAAGCACCACGAGCTCGTCACCCTCTTCCACGAGCTCGGCCACGGCATCCACGACCTGGCCGCCCGCACCCGCTACAGCTACTTCCACGGGACGAGCGTCGCCCGCGACTTTGTCGAGGCCCCCTCGCAGATGCTCGAGAACTGGTGCTGGACCCCGGGCGTGCTGCGCTTCCTCTCCCGGAGGTGGGATACCGGGGCACGGATCCCCGATGAGATGGCGGGGAGGCTGCTGCGGACCAAGCACTTCAATTCGGCGAGCGCCAACCTGCGCCAGCTGCTGTATGGCATGTTCGACATGGCCATCCACACGCCTGCCTCGCACGAGGATGCGGAGACGATGCCCATTGCGAGGCTGTGGAATGACCTCCGGAGGGAGATTACGGGGCTGAAGGGGTTGGAGGAATTGGGCGAAGAGCCGTATGTACCCCTTGCTTTCCGCACCCTTTTTTTTTTTTTTTCTTCTCCGTGTGTCTGGGTGTGTATTCATGTGGTGTGTGTGTGTGTGTGTGTGTGTGCGCGCCGCGCGCGACCGCGTCACCTCTCCCATCGAGCCAAAACGCACCCACGAGAAGGAAGAAGAGGAAGAAGCGCTAACTTCACCCCTCGAAGCGACCACGACCACCGCTACGCCGCCGTCGGCCACTTCGTCGGCGGCTACGACGCCGGCTACTACGGCTACCTCTACTCGGAGGTCTTCTCCCTCGACATGTTCCACTCCTTCTTCGAGGACGACCCCATGGACGCGAAGCAGGGCCGGCGCTACCGCGAGCTGGTCCTCCAGCGGGGGGGCAGCCAGGAGGAGCTGAAGACGTTGAGGGATTTCCTGGGCCGGGATCCGAGCTCGGAGCCGTTCTACAGGGAGCTGGGGCTCAGCTAGACGTCACACGCGCACACACACACACACACATGCTGCGGGGCGGCCCCCGAGGGATCATCCCCGGTACGGTGGCCGGGTGGGCAGGCGGCATGGGTAGATGGCGGAAAGGCGGGTGTGTAGAGAATGGCGCCGAATGCGGAGCTGTGCAGAGGCGTCCTGGGTGGGCGTCGTTGGAGGCGGCGTCCTGTGTGGGCGTCGTCCAGAAGCATCACGAGGGGTAGACGGTCTGACAAGGCCGGGGTTGCGACAGGGTGATTGTTTTTCGACAACCAGCTACGGACTGTGTGCGTGTGAGCATCTGGTTCCGCTCTTCTTTGCCTCTACCCCTTGACTCGTTCGCTCACCTCTACCCCTTGACTCGTTCGCTCACCTCTACCCCTTGACTCGTTCGCTCACCTCTACCCCTTGACTCGTTCACTCTTCCCCTTATGCCATGTCCTCGTCCCTGCCATCGATCAAACGATGCGTCCTCATACGACATCCCAGCCGCACCGCACCCGCTATACGTCTCCAACGCCGCCCACGAGAAGGAACAAACCGCAATGCACAACCGTCAATCCGTCCCCATCACCAGCGGCCAACCCGCGCCCGAGGAGAACACCCCCTCCAATCCGGCGAGCTACACCACTGGATGCTGCCCGGCCCCCCTGGACAGCACGATTCTGGTCAGAGATGCGGAGAGGCACGCACACGCCGGGTGCCAGCGTACATCCGCATGATGGCCACCGTTTTCGCCCTTCATCACATGATGCTTTGTTGCAATGCCAGTCAGATTACAGTCCTTTATTAGATGATGCTTTGTTGCAATGCCAGTCAGATTACAGTCCTTTATTAGATGATGCTTTGTTGCAATGCCAGTCAGATTACAGTCCTTTATTAGATGATGCTTTGTTGCAATGCCAGTCAGATTACAGTCCTTCATTAGATGATG
>AFQZ01001346.1:0-12625 GCA_000222935.2 Aciculosporium take MAFF-241224
AGCACTAAAGTTAATAATTCTCTAGTTAAAAGAAGGCTTAATTATAAGGTCTGTTATAAGACGTATTAAGGCCTTAACTTAACCTTAGCTAGTAGTTAAAATTCTAGCTACTTTAGTATTTAGGAGGATACTATAAAACATTTCCATGGTATATTATGAATCTATAAGAAATACCTGCTTTTATGCGTTTTTATTAGTATTGCAGTTATAAGGGTCTTTAATAAATAACGCGTGTTTAAAGGCGTTATCTTATAGGAAATTTATGGTTAAGGCAGAAAAAAGAGAGGGATTTAGTGCTTATATAAAGAAATTTATAAATATAAGAATTCCTTATTGTTACGTGGTGGGATCGTTACGTAGTCGGTTGGAAGCCACCGTGAAGCTGTCATCAACGTTATTATAAAGGGGTCATCAAACGCACCTATATATACTATTATTAAGTTATATAGTTAAGTGCATTATGTAAGGTTGTTGTTGTTCACTAGCTACACAATAAATCCGTCCTATATAGGTAGGGATCCGATATTACGGATTATTCCGTAATAAGTACCCCTCCCTTAAAGATAACTGTCCTGGTTATCCTTTGGATTTATCTAAGCTAGAGTTAATATAAATAAAGAAAAACTTTTATTTGTAAAAGAAAGCAATTTAATCTATAACATTTTCTTCCTTATATTAGTCCGGTTGCATCTAATCTGCCGGAAACACTACTTAATAGTAGTAAATAAACCAATAATAACTACTCTTAAAATTTAATAATAAAAGAATATCCTAGTCTAAGCAAAAATAACCTATAATAAAAGGAAATTTAATCTAGGAGGCATAAACCTATAGACTATGGTTAGATCTATCCTAGGTATGCCTAGGTATCCACCTCTTAAAGTCCTTGTCTGCGTAAGCTTTATAAATTTGTATTATAATCCGCTAACAGAGATGTGGATCTTGGAAAGCCTTTATCTACTTATGCTATACCTGTATTAGACTTATTATTACAATGGCATTAATACTTATAACCTTAATAAGTATATTGAATTCTAAGGCGTCCCTTTCTTGCGGATTTATAACCTAACTCTCTAGCCTTAAGAGCAGGTTCTGTTGTTTAGCAATCGCAATCCTTTGTTTAGCTAGGGAATATGCGCGTGCTTAAGTAAATAAAGATGTAACTGCCCCTCTATGGCCTATCCTTATTAGTTTTATTAGAATACCCTTATTTGTTATTATACTCTCTGTAAAGAAACTTTAGACTCGCTATTTATTATATAATAGTTAAATGTCTTAACAACCCTTTTGCAGTCATAGGATTTGTATTATATCTTAGGCAATCTCTCTTAGGCAGTATTATTATCTAAGGAGCCCTACTACTTATTATAGGTCTCTGCCTGATGTCTATATAACGGCTTTAATCCCTAGTCACTGGATCTTGCTTATAATCTGCCTTATTTAGCTGTCTTAATTATTATAGCTATAAGTGCTATAAGTAACTATAAGATGAGTTAGTCCTACTAACTTACATGCTTATTCTAGCACTATATAAATGTAAACCCAGGTGTTAGGCAGCCTTGCTTATATAAATAGTAGCGCTATTTTTATGTGTTCTTCTAAAGCTAAAAATAGCCCCTATTATATATATGCTTATTAGAGAGTAATAACTATGGACTCCTAGATTGTAGTATCCTAATATGTAAGATTTCTAATAGCTACTTCTCCTAGCACTAGGAAACCGTTAAGAGAGTTACTATTATTGCTGGCAACCTCTGGTTATGTGCTTCTAAGAGTCATTATATTATAAGTAACTCTTTCGTCTGTAGTATTATAATTATATTATATTAATGCTATTAACTTTAAACTATAGTAATAACTTATATAAGAAAATAGAAAGGACTTAGGTTAAACTAAAAATAAAAACATTATACCTTTAAAAACCTAGTAGGCTAATAAAGGGAAGCTGTATAGAGGGGAAAGAGTTAGGCTATAAAAAGAAAGGCTCTCCTCTTAAATATAAAAGAGGTGGCCTATGCCCTTCCTTAAGGTGTGTTAGATATCTTAAGTTATCCTCTGCTTCTGACTTTATATATAAAGGTCCTTTATGTGTTTAAACCAGGCATATTAAAGGTGGTTCTGTAAAGGTCCTTTAGGTATTGTTACTTTTAGGTAAAAGATGGCCACTAGCTATGCTAACTTATCCTTACTAAAGGTGAATTCTCCTATATCTAAGCTATATAATATAGTAACTATAAGGGAAGCAATAGTCTTTTAGTTATAGCTTTTCCTGTAACTAATCTATCTACTAAGATGCTATTTATAGTATAGCTAAACCTTTAATCCAAGCTATATGTTTTATAATTAAATATTAATTTACCTAGTAAAATTTTCATGGACTGCTATTAGCATTAAAAGGCAAGATATGTTAGTAACATTTTGATCTTTATGCTACTATATAAGGGTCTTTTATTTGTCTAGTGTTTCGGCTAATTCTACGTCCTTAGTCGCGGGTTCTACTGTTGTCTTCTGCTTCTTTACAGTGCTGCTAATATTATGCCTATTTTTAGAAGGTATCTTTTGCTTTACCTTTTTTAGTAATAACTTAGTTAAGCTTGTGTTTAATATAGTTGCCTTTATTGCTCCCATAGCTAACCTTGTTCTTCTGCTAGCAGGCGACTTTAGTTTAGACAAATTAGTTAGATTCTTGCTTTCTATAGGCAAGTTTATCTTTTTAGCCGCGGAATCTGGCAGGGGCGTTTAAGGAATAGGCTTAATAGTCTTTATATCCCTGGCCTTATTCTCTAGTGTTATTACTCTAGCTAAGGTCCTTACAATATACCTGTTTATAATCTTAAAACTGGTTTTTACTGTGCTGAAAGACTCCTTATAGGACTTAATATCCCTTTTAAGTATATTAGTTCTATCTTTAAGTTTACTAAATTAGACATTAGAAGCTTGCTCTACTAATTTTAACTCTATCTCTTTTAGGATGGTTTTCTTAGCCGCTGCTTTGCTTATTAGCTTGCATTATATAGCCAAACCTTAGATTAGATTTTTCTAATACACTAGTTCCTTTCTTAGCTTATTAGTGTCTTATTTTGTGGTTATGGTTCTGTGCTCTTTGCTAGTGTTAATAATTACCTGTTAAAAGCCTATGCTTAAGAGATTAACTTATTCTATAGTAGCAAGGGCCCTAGCTATAAAGCCATTAATGCCTCCTAACTTGTTATAGTATTTAGCTATAAGCACTTTCTCTTTTAATAGTAATCCTAGTTACTACACTCTAGATCTAGCTTAGTTATCTGCCTATCCGCTATTAAGGAAACGTACTATAGCCTGCTTGATATAGTATTTCACATTTTAAATAACCGGGGTGTTGGCCAGGCATTTAGTCTTTTTCTATCTGTTATTATTGCCTGCTAGAATGGATTCCTCTATAAGGAAAATCTGTTGCACTACTCTAATTCATATTATATATATAGGGTCCGTCTTTATAACTAAGACTCTATCTTTATTAATTTACACCCCCTAGGCTGCAAAATCTTTAAAGCAGGTATAGATAGCGTCTATTACGCTCTATATGCTGTCTCTAGCCTGGTGTTGCTATATGCTAAAGGGCTCTAGTCTTATACTACCTCCTATAAATAACTCTAGCTCCTAGTGCTAATAGTATTTATCTATATAACTAAAACAGCAAATTAGCTTATTAAAGTCTAGTTTCTCTAGTCTGTCCTGTGTTTTTTATATAGTTATAAGAGGATTTTAATATAAACTACTAGTAGGGGTCTCTTTTATTATAAGGGCGTTAGCAATTATCTTGCCCTTTCTTATGTTTTAAAGGCGCTTTACTATTATTTATCCTCCAGGACTAAGCGTCTTACTAGATATATTAACATTAGAAATATCATTCTTGTAGTTAGTATTTGCACTAGAGTTCTTATCCTTATCCTTATCTTAAGCTATAGTCTTTATATAGTATTAATAAGTATTTATAAGGTTAGCATATGCCTTCTCCTTTTGCTTATTCTCTTATAAAGCCCTGGCTAACTATCCTTGTATAATAAAAATAGTGTTTCTAGCTACTCTTGTTATATTCCCTTTAGGGGATGGCTTTACTAACTTGGTTATTATTATTTGCTTCTTCCTAAGGGATAGTGAAATCTTAACTAAGGTATTAGGGTTAAAAACCTTAGCATAAGCTTGTCCTCTGTGTTTTTTATGCTATATATTAGAAACGTCCGCAAAAGGGCAATAATAGTTAAAAAATAAAATAAAATAAAAGAAAACTTAAAGTGCACAATAGTTAAAAGTAAGAATAAAAGGTTGAAAAATGAAGAAAAACAGGAAAATCTAGGGTGTTAGAAGGTGCAGATAAGAGGTTAAGTAAAAAGTAAAGTAGAATTGTAAGTAGTATTATAGGGAAAATAGGGTCATGTATTTCCGCCTGTAGTGATCACATGGGGTCCTGCAGGATGTTAGATCCTGCTGACCTTAAGGTGTTATTAGCACTTTTATCTTATAAGCCCTTTCTTTCTATACTCCTTATTCTAGTTAATTAAATGCTTCTTTAGATATTTATTTATTAACTCTAATGCGTTTATCTTTATCTTGCTTTTATTAATCTACTGGTTATCCTTAGTAGTATATCTTTTCTATCTTATAAGGTAAGCTACCTTAGGGCTTTATCCCTTAGTATAGTAGATTTTTACCTTATATAAGATAATCTACTTAATCTCCTAGTAGTTAGCTTTGCCGCTCCCTTTAAGATTAATTAGTAGAGGGGGTGTTTCCTTTCTGCTAAAGGGATCTTTGCCTTAGTATGGTTTCTAGATGTATGCAATTAATACTACTAGATACACCTTTAAGGTTAATGGAAATTTAAGTTAGTATAACAAAGGATTTACCTTTTTAAGAACCTTATATAGTCCTGCTCTTTACAGTAACTATTTCTTCTTTAGCTTTCCTAGAAGCTAGTATTCTTTGTGTAGTCGTAAGTATACTATATCTCTAACGTTAATGTCTACTAGGTTATATTAGGAATTATATCTGATTTTAGATAGGGTAGTAGCAGTAGTTATTATAAGTTAAGCCTTTTTCTAATAAAGCTTATAAAGTGCTTCTAAGTCCTCTTTCTCTAGCTATAAGTTAGAAATTGCTTGCTCTAGGAGAAGGTTAACAAGGTCTAGCGGTTTAAGCCTATATAATAACTTATTAGGCAACTAGTTAATAGCTATGGCTACTATATTGTTAAGATAATATTATAAAGCCGGAAGGATTAATACCTATAGTACTATTAGATTTATTACAGTGTGATAGCAAATGGCTATTATTACTATCTGGTTCTTCTGTTTAGCTGCTCTATTTATCTGTAGGTAGTAAGCAGTTACTATTAGGAATTTAACTCCTAGCTTAGTAAATATTACTTATTATACCTTAGAAATAAACTTAGGGTCCCTGTTACTAATTATTTACCTTAGTAGTCCTTAGTTTATAATATACAAAGCTTAAAGAAGCAGCTTTGCTTATATAGATACTAAATATATTATATTCCCTAGGATTAAGAGGGTCCTTTTACTAAATAAATAGTTTACTAGGCAAAGGAAATTATACTTTAAGTATCCTTTTATGGCCTATATGGTGTTCGCTAAGTCTACCTCTGGCATGTTAGTAATAAAGTCCAGAGAAATTATATAAAACGGCATTAGCTTTAATTATAAAGGTCTTATTTCTCTGGTTGCTTTATCCCTTAAGATAGAGTTTTCCTAATAAGTTATGTAATGTGCTGTATACTCCTGTATTTACTTGGATATCTTTAGAAAACAAATGCTATATAGACCTTTTATTATTCTGCTGATTCTAAAGTGGTAATGGTTATTATGCGCAGTTCTTAGCATAGTTTTAATATAGCTGCTTGAAATGCACAGTCATTTAAGTCCTTCTTTATCCTTATAATAGAGTAGGCCCTTGTCTGTAAGGTCCTAGCTGTATAGTAGAATTTGTGGTTGGTTCTGCCCTTGCTTTAGCTGCTTCTGCTGGAAATCCTTAATGCTTTTAATTATTTAATAATATTGCAGGTCGAATTTATACCCTGCTAATATCTCCTTCTTTAATGAGTTATCTATTACGGCCACTGCCTGGTAGTTCTAATAGAAATATATATAGGCGTCTAATTTATTATATATACTACAATTTATAGCCTTATAGTAGCTAATATCTACTAGAAGTCGTGATAAGGCATTGGGTATAACATTAAGGACTCCTAGCATATGGGTTACTTGCAATTTAAACTGCAATAGATAATTCGCTACCTTAGCCAATTTTAGGTTTACCTTGTTAAGGTCTATTATAGCTAAAGAGGTATGTTTAATGATTCCTTTAGCAGGTGTATAGTTAGTTAGAATATTAACTAGATGACGGTTAGATTAAGCTATTTTTCGTAGTTTCTACATTGCCTAAGCAATTATAGCTACCTCTGCTTCTATTAATCTATACTGCTTCTTAGCTATAGATATTAGTTAAGAAAGAAAGAGGATTAGACAAAGTTTTATAGCTATAATATCCTTCCTAAGTATGCCTTTTCTATCCTACTTCTTATATAGTTAAAAATTATACAGACTAAAACCTTTCTTATAAGCATTAATCTTAAAGAATAATAGTTACTTTAGATTATAGTGCTATAGCAGTATTTTCTTATAAAGCATGGTTTTTAGTGCTTTAAAGGCTGCTTTCTTGTCTTTTATAGGGATAAAGGATTTTTCTTATGCCTTTCTCTTATATACTTGCTTTAAAGCTCCTACTAGCAACTTGTTATGTTTATAAAGTTTATACATAAGTGCTATCTTTTAGGTCTATAGTGGTCGGATCTGTAAGTTAAACTAAGGGATTTTTGCTCTTAGGAATCCTATTATATTAATAAAGGTCTCTAAGGTTGACAAGTTATAAGGCATTTCTATTTACTAGAATGACTTAATCCTGTCGTTTATGTTGATAATTCCATTAGTATTGACTATAAATCCGAGAAGTTAGATTAAATAGTATCTAATAAAAGACTTAGTTACTATAATATATACCTTGTTTTCCTCTAGGACTTTTAAGACTATCTTAAGGTGTTTAAGATAATCCTTAAGAGTGTTAGAAAAGACAATAATATTGTTAATATAGACACGAATAAAACTTTAGTATGGTTAGAAAATGCAATCTATAAATTATTATGTGAAAGCTGGCGAATTCTTATATCCTATTAACACAACTTGCAACGCTTCTAGCCCTCTTTCTGAGATTACTACTATATGATTTTAGTGTTCCTTTCGTACTAGAAGCTAGTGGAAAAACCCTATTGCGTTAAAAATCGATTTCTACTCTTTACTGTATGTATTTTACATAATATTACCTTGGTCTAGCAATGGATATATATCTAGCATGGTAATATTGTTAAGAGGTCTGGTATTTATAATAACTTAACCTTTCTTTATTTTCTCTATATCTCTCTAGATAATAAACCTAAGGCAGGCCATAGGTGCTGGCTTTATTAACTAAAATATCCTGCCTGCTAGGTATATAGCATTATAGACTTCGGCAAATTTCTCCTAGTTTCTGCGCCTAAGAGGGTACTTCCTTGCTAGCTTAACCTGGTTCTGCTAGCTATTAATAAAGTTAACTCTTATCTTGTCTTCTTCTAGTATTAGTACTACTCCTTTATTATAGTAAATGTTATACTTATTAATTAGATCTTACAACTTGGTGGCTGCTTCCGGATTAACGTTAGCAATTTGCACTTTAAACTTGTTTTTAATGAAAGGTATGTTCTCTAGGCAAGATACTCTATATAATAGAATACCTCTGTTAATAACTTTAGGATCTAGGTTGTTATTAAATTTTTCCGGACTTTTTTCTGTCTTTTCTATCTTAATGTCTTTGCTAAAAAATGCTATATACTAGTGGATATCTGGAATAGTAAAATTTAAATTAAGGCTTATGGCTGCCTTAAGTCAACCTACTTTGCTATTCTACTTAATCTACACGGCCCTATTAGAGTTATTTACTACTAGTATCCTTTTCTTATCTCTTTAGTTAAGAATGTTATCTAGGAAGATGGAATTAGATAATATAACGTAGTAAACACTAGTCTTCTCTCTGCTAGGAAGATCCTTCTATATAACTAGCACCTAATACGTTAAGTTTGGTGGAATCATAATATTATGTGCTGCTATTACCCGTTAAGCTGGCATATAGCAAGCGTCTTAAAACATCCGTCCTAGTACTATTATATTATATACTAACCTAAAGACTAACCTTAGATTAACAAAATTAATTTTTACTTTAAAGCTATAGAGGAAACTTATGCTAATTAACAATTTTAGTCCTAGATTTAGTATAATATTTGCGGTTACCGTGAAGTAACCTTAGATGTTTTTTCCTCTTGTAATTCCTAGAATATAGAAGTTAAAGGTAGCCCTTTCTGTAATAATAAAGGCTAAAGCTACTTTTATTACTAGTTTTGGGTCTTGCTTTTCCTACTTTACATTTATCCTATATTACTAGAGCTACTGCTTATTAGCTAAAATCGACAATGTTCTAGTATCCATACAGATTATATAGTCAGGTCCCTTGTTATGGAATTAAATTAGCATTTTAAAAAAGGTGTTTATCTGCTTCCTTCCTTTAATATTAATCTCCTGCGGTCTAGATACTACCTTAATTACCTAGTCTTCTTATAGACCTCTTATTAAAATTAGCTTATTTAAACTATAAGTTGCGGTATCTAGTGTGATGTTAATTCTAGTTGTAAAAGCTTTAATAATTTCCTTCTCTTCCTTAGGTTCTTCCTGTTTTCTTTTAATAAAGTCCTTAATTTTACTGGTTTTTATAGTTAAAGAGGTAGGATTCTCCTGGTTTAAGTCTCCCTTATTTACTGTGTAAAATACTCTAATGAAATTAGATTTGACCTCCCCTTCTTTAGAGTTATAGTTAAATGTTAGGTATGCTTTACTGCCTTCTGCTATAAAGTATATATCTATAAAGTTAGACTTATTGTTCCTATTATTATTTAATAGACTTCCTTCTTTAGCTAAATAATATCTAGAGTCTGCTAGATACTGTTCCTGCTCTTTAGTATTAGGATTATTATTTAGAACCATGACTTTATAGGGTTCCTAGTTTAGACGTTCCTATTGCTTAAATTGTCTTAGGTAGAATTAATCCCTTAGGTAAGGGTTTTATTACTCTCTAGATTAATTTCCTCCTTAATCTTCCTTTAAGGATCTCTTTTTTCCCTTATTATCTCCCTGAGATTTATTTTCTTAGCTATAGGCCCTGCCTTTCTTAGTTTAAGAGTCTGCTTTCTTCTTTATAGGGTTCTCTTTTCTGACTTCTAGTTGGCATGGTCTGTTATTATGCTACCAGGACCTTTAAGGTTAATTCTAGTCCTATGGTGGTTTATTCTAATAAACCTATTCCTGGTATAGGACTAGCAGCCTTCTTTAGTCTCCTTAATTATAATCCCTTAGGCTGCTTAATCTTTCTTTAAAGTGTATGTAGTAAGAATACTATTACTAAAAGTTATTCTGTTAGAAATAGTCTTCTCTCCTTTGGTTATAGTCCTTATAATAATGATTTTAGTAGGCCTTTACTTTTTTACCCTTAGATTTATTTAAGTCTAAGGATTTATTATTATAAAGGTAGGCTTTTACTATTCCTTTAGTCTTTTTCTAGTAATAGGACTTCTGTTGCTCCTTTATTTCTTAATATAAATCGCGGTGTTTTCCGTCTATTATGTTAAGGTATTTATTGCGCTTTATGCCCTTAGTAGGATCTAAGCATAGCTTCTTTAGCTTAGAATATAATTTCATTCTAAAGCGCACTAGAAGCTGCAGATTTGTTATCTCTTTATTTACTCTAGTATACTAAAAGATTTAAGCTGTAAAGTCCTAAATAAAGACGCTATTTATAACATCTTCTTAGGTGTACTTAGCCTGCTTAAGCTTTATTACTACATCCTCTGTCCTTATATAAAATTCTTTTTATACTGCCTTAATAACACTATTAATGCTAGTAAAAATCCGTTCCTTTTTAAATTTATCTAAGTATTATTAGTACTAAGTTATCGCTTTTTTATAGAATAGTTACTAGATGTCTTAAAGTAATACCTCTTTCTAGTTTAGTAGTGCTCTGGATAGGTATTCCTTTACTGCCTAAATCTAAAGCTTAGGATCTAAAAAGACAGTGGTCTTTCCTTTATAAGAGATGAATTTTTTACCTATATTTACTATATTTAGTTTTAGGTCTAGAAGTCTAATATCCTAAATCTTCTAGGTTAAACTTACTAATCCTTCCTCTCTTAGTGCCTTTCTAGGCTCTGGATTTTATCCTGAATTACATCCTAGTTGAAAGGTATTATAATTTTAGTATCCTGAAGTTTAACTTAGCTAGTTATTATAAGGCTTTTTAGTATAGCAGTAACTATCTCTATAACCACCTGCTCTACTGCTATAACCATCTGCTTTATAACCATATTAACTTTCCTGTTATAGGAAAGTTAAGGGTGGATTTGTATGTTATTTAATATTGCTGTTTTTAGAAGGTCCTTTTACATACTTATAACCTTATTGTTTAGGTGGATATAGCAGTGTTTAGGAGTATTAGTATTGTTGAGCGCTAGTGTAGTATATTTCCCTTTATTTATAACCTCTGTGTTCCTTAGAGTCTTATCTTTACTACTAGTATTCTGTTATTAGTAAGGTATAATTTTACACGTCCCTTAATAGAAAACCTTATTAAGGTGCTAATATTATTACTTAAGGATTTAGAGGAGCGCCTTCTTATTTAATGTTTAGTAAACTAAAAGTATATATATCCTTAGGGGGAAAACCTTATTAAGGTGCTAATGTTATTACCTAAGGATTTAATAAAGCGCCTCCTGGTCTGGCAGTTAGTTAGTACTATAGAAATCCTGCTTATTATAAAGACTTGTATTTCTTTGCAGGGGGAAACCATTAAGCTTAGGTTAAAGCTGCGTAAGGTGGGTTAAAAAAGGTCCTAGTATTATTATAATGACTTATATATCTAAACTCCTGTTGCAATTTGGGTGTATTCTAATTGTACAGTAAGAGGTCTATTACTTCCAGTTGGTGAGATTTGCTTGCGCTAGCATGTCCTTATATAAACCCTGTTACTTCTCTTAAGTCGCTTGTTTTAATTAGGTAATCTTAGAACCTTGTTAGCTTAGGTATTATAACCGTTATTTTACCCCTTTACTAACCGGAATTCTGGCTAATTTGCGCTAGTAGGGTAGGTCTGGTTTGCTATGGGTTTGGCTACTAGGTTATGTTATTTCCTATTATTGCTGCCTTAGAAGGTTCTTATGTAATTAGCGCTGTGTTTAACTGTTAGTCCTAGCGACTTACCTATATCTGGTCTATAAAGGCTGTTATAATTTAGTTTAACTCCCTTATTTATAACGTAAGGCTAACTAGTGTGTTTAAGATACTGTCTTAGGTTTCTATTATCTATTATTAAAAGTCGGTTTCCACAGGGTAAGCGAGGTTTTCTTTAATTTATATTTATAACTTTTATATTTCCCTTATTACTTTACACACTTCTTTTTATACCTTAGTTGCTCCCTTAATGCTTTATAGGATTTTATAAGCTAAGGTATTGCTAATAGTGTTTTTAGTTTTAGGTTCTGGCTTGTGCCTTACTATAATATTAAATAGTTCCTTGGTATCTATTAAATCCCGGCGTGCTTATCTCCCCTTACTAGTTCTAGGGGGTTGTGGGTCCTTAGGAGATTATAACTTTTTAGCTAACCACTCTCTCTCTCTTTTAGGCATAGTAGGATTCTCTATTATTAGAGGACCTTCTATCCCTTATATAGTATTATCTAGTGTCTTATCCAGGTTAGTTAAATCTTTAGGTAGTGTAAACCCTCCTGTACGTATTAATATAATAAGGTTCCCTAATTCTTTGCGGTCTCTATTAATCTAAAAGTCTATATTAGTAGAAGACTTATAGTAAACTAACTTATTGCTTCCTGCAGATTCTTTGCTAGATGCTAGAGTTTGCCTTAGTAGTAATATGATTTATATAATAATAGCTGGTTGTTTTTATTGTCTCCTGCTAAATAGAGCTGTTTCTAGTATCTTGTTACCTTCTAAGGTCTCCTTAGGGTTATTATCTGAAATAGGACTAGAAACCATAGTTAGAATAATATCCCTAATGCTTAATAGTCCTGCAAGTTAAAAAGCCTCTAGTTCTTTAATAGGTATAACAGTAAGCAAGGTTTCTAGCTCTTTAAGAGGTATTACTATGGTCAAAGTCTCTGGTTTTGTAAGAGGTATAGTCCTAAGCAGGGTGGTTTTAATCCTTAACAATATTGCCTTAGGTTTAGTTGCTAATGGTTTAAGAAGCCCTTTCTTCTTAGCTATTTTTAGCGTTTTTCATGCTTAAATCAGTTTTTCTCTAAAGTATAAGTAATGTATAGGAACTAAGTTAACTGGTTATAGCAGTTCTAAGGTCTAGTAAATCTTTCCTTTGTAGAATTTATAACTTCCTAGGCAGTAAAGGTTCTTAACCTTGTTATTAGTAGTTACTGGTCTTCCTCTAGGACTAAGAGGGTTAGGATTCTGTGTAAGGTATTTATTGTTAA